>JASAMY010000645.1:0-156601 GCA_030248085.1 Paralinhomoeus sp. GSCO2_6
TTGGGCGGCAGGCTATTCCTGTTTCCCTGGCTGACGGACCTCTTTCTGGGCAGTCAAATGCCCACCCCAATCTTCACCCAACGGCAGATCTCGTACCTGTCTCTGTGGGGTGAAACGTTCATCTATTTTTCGGCTGATAGAGAGTTTATAGCGCCCAAGCGCGGACGCTCTCTGCTCCGACGTCGGCCGATCCCATGGACGACGCCGGAGCCGGCCTCAGGAAAGAAGAAGAAGAAGAAGTGGCCTTTATCAGGAGTTTTAACGGACGCATTCGGATGGCAGAGTTCTTTCTACGTCTTTGGTGAAAGGCTGCGTGGGACTTGTACATGAAGCATGCTTGGGTGCCCTTTAGGCGTAATTGCGATATTCTGGTGCGGTCTGTGGCACAGCTTGGTAGCCGAAAGTCCTGACGATCATTCCAGAATCCACAGACAAGAAAGGAACTACATCTACAGGTCGCTAGCTGGACAACTACCACGAAAAATTCAACTGCTTGTGAGGACGTTACGTGGACATTTAGGATGATGGAGCTAGTCATTCAATTTTAGGAAATTCCTTGGAGACGGGTTTCACTTTCGAAACCGGTCTGGGCACTTATAGTGGGCAAGATTACCGCCGAGTTTGGGCAATTCCTCATTCAATTGTCGCTGCCTACTTTTTTGGAGGAAGTGTTGGGCTTTGATATAAAAGAGGCTGGTTTGCATTAGTTTTATAGTCCGAATTTTATTTCAAAAGTGGTTGGGGAGAGGTAGACATCGTAAAACCTGTTTTGTTTTGTTGTTGTTTTCTTTCTCTGTTTTGTCCGCACAAATAGCGCTGCATGCCCAATTTGTTTCTTTTCGTGTCTAAAAAAAACGAATTTTGAATATTTTTTGCGAAACGCGCTGCAGTCAAAAATACGGACTACGGATTCTCAAAAGGTTGCTTTTATCAAACTTGTGTCACTGGCTCAGTTGTTCATTATTGGGCTTTCCTTCAGAGGGGCCACGTTGCACTTTGGGGTCCAACTATAATGTATACCTAGAGATGTCTTGCTTTTTGATTTAATTAAAAAAGTCAAACGACTTATTTAACACTTTTTTTAACTTATTAAAAAAGTCTGCCGACTTATTTAACAGTTTTTTAATAAATTGAAAAAGTCCTTCGCTACTTTTTTAATCAAAAATGTAGTTTTAATCAAACAAGTATTTTTTAATTGTATTTTTTAATTGCATAGTGATTGTCAGCAAATAAACCACTAGTCGATGGCACAGCTCGTCTGAGAGGCACAGACTGATCGTCCTCTACCTTGTGGCCGTCCGCCGTCAGCAGCTTGTCAACCACGAACGTGTTTGCGTCTATGCTTTTTAGCTACTATGCATTCTACTTTGTGTTTGCATAGGTGGTTCACATAACGATGCGCTTCTCTAAGTAAGTAGACAATTGGAATTTTGTTAGTGGTTTGTTATTGTGAAAGACGTTCCTGTCAATCAGTTTGAACATCTCACACAAGCGGGAACTCACTGAAGTTGCAGCACAAAATAGAGCCATGCCATCATTTTAACGACAATCTGAATGCAGTGTCAACCTTCTTTGTACTACTTCGTCAAACTACTTACCTATGCGAGGACTTCTTTCAGAGGCAACTCAGACTGAAAATCGTACAAAAGTTTGTTGTTAAAACACTTTTTTTAAGTGTGTTGTTAAAAAACTGTTGAAAAGGTATTATAAATACGTATTTAACTTATCATTTTAGATTAAAAAAGTCAGAGGACTTATTTAACAGTTTTTTAATTAAAAAAGTATGTCTCAGACATACATTTTTAACACTTTTTGTTTTTCAACTGCACTTAAAAAGGTATTCTGACTTTATTTATTTTTTTAACTTTTTGTTTTTGGTGACATCGCTATGTATACCTCGCCTGTGGCTTGGGTACACCAATGAACTGGAAACGTTACAAACAGTTTGGAATTTGCGGTAGGTTCTTCGCAAAAGGTTTGCCATTTGTAGAACGGCTTGCTGTCCGCGCTGCCATACATCGGCTATTGGGTCTGCTGCTTGTTGGCCAGCTTCCTGTCGGACGCGCTCGTCTCGCACGAACTCCTCAGCATCACGAACACAAGGAAGCTCATGATGCTCATTGGTGCTGTTCAACTTTCCAGCCTCGCATGACACGGGGGGGGGGGGGGTAAGCTGGGGGGGGGGGAGGGAGGGAGATTGCACCAATGCACCAATCAGCGCTTTCAAAATGGTCGTGCCGCACCACCAGTGCGCACAAGAGAAAACAGGTGTGCAGCATCAGAGCAAACCTCTTTCACCGCATTCCCTTCAGCCATGCTCGGTCAAGGCGCCTTCTGTCTGGCCGCCTCGCACGTCAACTCATCGGCTCTGTCTGTCGGCTTCATCCTGCTCGCGCAGTGCTGCATCGCTTTCCACTTGAGTGGCGACAGCGTCAACGCCATAGATTTGGCACCCAAATATGCCCCGACGCTCTACGCAATCGTCAACACTTTGAGCACAGCTATAGGCGCCTCATTGCCGTTAATCGTCGCCGCCCTGACAACAGAGGTACGTACAAGAAAAGTCAAACTTGAGGAGCAGAAATTGTTTAGTGATGCGCCCAATAGCTCCTCTCCCGGGCCCAGCCCAGACGCTCCGATGGTGCAGATAAACTTTCAGCCATTTAGCCATTTTAGCAGCCAGTCATTAGGAAATGGGAACAGTTAGAGTAGGCATGTGACCAAAACACCAAAACCAAACCACTGCATTGATTTATCTATCCCGTTGAAGAGACATGAATTCAGAGAACGCAGAGACAGTGGCAGACGGTCTTCTGGCTGTTGTTCGTGGTTCTGCTGTTTGGGGCTGCGTTTTACACGGCTTTTGGCTCGGGCGAGGTGCAGTCGTGGGCCGTGGACGACAGTGGTTGCGCTGCTGAAGAGGACAAAGCTCCAAGAGAAGCCCTGGCGCTGTTCAAGCCTGAAAGGAGGAAGTGGGAAACGAAGCAAGCAGCGTCGACTCCAGAAATGTAGACCAAGTGTAGACCAGAAGCGTAGTGTAGAAGTGAGTGCGCGAAATCGTGCCTAGCCTAAGCCTTGCGCCTTCGAATGTGCTCTTGTTGCCCAAACCTACATTAAGGAAAAATTTGCAGGGGGCTGCAAAAAAAGGAGATTATGTGACACTCTATTAAGGAAAAATTTGCAGGTGGCTGCAAAAAAAGGTGAATATGTGACGCTCTTGTGTTGAAGTCCAGTTTGAAAAAGAGTGGTATTAAAGCATGTTTCTCTTATTTCTGGCCACTTCCACATTGTAGCTGATCAACTTCAGTTTGAACAAACCATGTATAAAATCCGAACCAAACGCAGCAACACGTCACATATTCGGCGTTTTTTGTGTTCGCCCGCACCGCAATGGAAATGTGCAGCGAAAATAACGGCGACTGGAACTGGCTGACATTTACATAGATTGAATGCGAGAAATCAGCACATGCACACGTATGCATGCGCACACGCAAGCGCGCACGCACGCACGCAAGCGCGCACGCACGCACGCACGCACGCACGCACGCTTGCAGCACACACACGCACGCACGCACGCAGCACACACGCACGCATCACGCACACGCATGGCTGGGGGCACAACACAAATGTTGGACGAACAGTTCATCATTGGGTATAATACCAGAAGGGAATGGAGCAGGATTGTAGTGGGTATTGTGTTGTAACTAACTCTTCAATTGTATGTCTTGCCTGCACATCACCAGCTGTTCATCGTCACCAACCCACATGTAACGATTTTTAGCACTGCAGGACATTCTTTGGCAGTGTCAGGTTCATGGTTAAGGGCAATATTAACGTCTTGTTAGAGAAGAGATATGAGTTGATGGACGTGTGTGCTTTGGCTTGACTGAGTGACATGGCTCACACAAAAAACGCCGAATATGTGACGTGTTGCTGCGTTTGGTTCGGATTTTATACATGGTTTGTTCAAACTGAAGTTGATCAGCTACAATGTGGAAGTGGCCAGAAATAAGAGAAACATGCTTTAATACCACTCTTTTTCAAACTGGACTTCAACACAAGAGCGTCACATATTCACCTTTTTTTTGCAGCCACCTGCAATTTTTTCCTTAATACAGTGTTTTTTCGTAAGACAAAAGGTGATCAGAAAAATAAACGCACGCACGCACGCACACACGCACACACGCATGCACGCACGCACACACGCACGCACACACACACGCACGCACACACGCACGCACGCGCGCGCATTAAGGAATAAGGATGCCTAGACGCTAGTCCCAATTTGAAAGGTTTACATCATGTACTGTCGTTCAAGTGGCAAACATCATCATGAACGCACATACACTTTATGCTAAAATCTGCAAAGACGTGCCACTGCACAATGTACACGCATGCACACAAGTGACTAGTGTGGGTGAAACCGTAACCACACCATGCCTCGTGAATCGAAAGGGGTGGTTGGTTGAGTGGCCCTTCGATGTGAAAGGTTCCAGAACGCAAAAGTCGGGGAGGGGCTAATTATAGAAAAGTGTAGTTTACGTTGTATGTGCAGGCAATGTTCACCAAACGAATAACAAAGCCAATCTTTTCACTGCATCTTGATGATGGCTCCATGGCTCGACTCGGAAAGACCACAATCTATGGAAAGACACCACTGACAGTGGTGCGGTACATCAATGTCAGCATCGATGCGAACTATGTGAATCACATGGAGCGCGACCTTAAAAAAATTCAAGTCTTTGAAAACCAAATTCATGAATTTGTGTCTCACGAAAAGGATTACATCACCAAAAGCGACATTACTCTGCAGTTGTTTAAAGATGTTCCAGATGTTGGAATAGAGAGCACGAGGTAGCATGAGCAGACATGCATAGAGAATAATCAAAACTCGCTTGTTATTAATTCCATTCCTTCTTTTCAGCTTTGGTTATGTGGAACTTTGGCTTCTGCGTGTTGGTGCCTCAGGCGGTGGTCTATTCTTCGCCTTTGTTGTATACGTGGGCTGCAAAGTGATTGCGGCTAAACGATGATAACAGTTGTAACGAACCTGTTGTGTCGCTGCTATTGAATCGTTACATGTTGCGTTAGCACTTCAAGCTTTTGTTACTTATATAGGTCTGTTCATGTTGACAGTAGCTGCTTGGTTAGATGGAAGTGGATCACAGTGCGTGCGCACACATAAACATGATGCGCAAATGAAGTGAGCATTGCACGCTGTTGCAATTACATGCACGCACGCATTTTCTAACGCTGACCCTTACCCCCGCTCTATTATGTGGGGGGGGGGGGGGGCCGGGGTAAAGGTCTAGGTCCACTGTCTAGGGCAGCATAGCGGAGTGGGTGGCGGGACCAACGCGCGTACTGGAGACCGCGAAAGCACAAACATGGCCTTACATCTTTTGGCATGGTGGCATGGCTGCCAACATTTATTGAACATTCTCGTAAAATTTTTATACCTTTTTTGAATAAATCTAAGAAAGGTGTATCTCCAAATTGGTCCTAAGAATGCTCAAAAAAAATTTCGCCCGATCCGTCAAGCCAGAGAGGAGAACCGGTAACGGATGGACAGACGAACGGACGAACGGACAGACCGACCGTTACAATTTTTCCGTCCGTATATAAATTCGCCGCGCGCACGTCAAAACGTTAAAAGAAGTCACAGGTACAAGTAATGCAGCCCCTACCAGCATGCATGTGTGTGCGCAGTGTGGCTTTCTTCACCCACACATCAGAGGAGGCTGATCAGGCGGCAGTTGTACACTGACCACGCAACATAACCCAAGTGGGTGAAATTGTGCAGCTGGCTTGGCAGCAGGGACATGACAATTCCAAAGGGATGGCCCAATTCTGTGTAGCCCAATTCTATTGACCGACCTATCAATTGTATTCATTGCCCCTAGATTGGTGTCTAGTCCTAAATGGCTCCTAGCAGTAGTGATACTTTGTTTCCAGTTTCTCGTTTCTCGTTCTCGTTACGTTTTTTCAGTTAGCATATTCTCCTTCTATTGACTTGTCGCTTTTTGCCAGGCGCGCCTTGTTCATGGCCCCAGTGCCATCCATCCTCGATCCTAGTGCTTGGTCCTACTAGGGTTCCGATAGAAAGGACCAGTGTTGTGCACGATTGTGTCCTAAATGGGATCATGGGCCACCTATTTCCCCTCTCCATTGATCATTCTCATTCTTCTTGGATCGTTGTCTCTAGTCCCTAATGGCTAGTAGTGATACTTTGTAACATATGTCCACTTGGCAAATTCTCCTTCTAACCAGTCGCTCCCCCACACTGCAAAATATGCCCATCATGCACATTTTCCATTTGTGTTGGCAGTGTGAAACAGTGGATCTCATACAACATATGAGCCTGGGACTATGTAATTTTCTTTCAAAAGTATGTAGTAGCATACAGGTATGAAGGCTGCTTGCCAACAGGGGTGCTCAGCATTTGTGCTGTTGTCCCCCATTGTAGAATGCTTTGAAAAGTCTCCAGATTTCGGAAACATTTTCTGGAGTTTACCAATAGCGCGCGAGAATACGAAAACGCGCGATGGCGCATTCGATGCCCCAGAAGAAGGCGGTTCTTTTGCGCCATAACGCGCCAAAATCCGTTCAGGCAATCAAAAGTTATAGGCTATCAAAAATTCAATAATCCGCATTGAGAAAGTGGTCACATATTAGGGGTCAGACGCTGACGCGCTGACCCTGATAAACAGCTGTGCCGCGTGTTACTCGCGAACGGTTTGATGTACAGGCACGTGTGATGGCTCAATGGAATGCGCTCGACGCCGAGATTGTTATGGGTGGGTTGAATTGCCATATGCAAATGCATACGGTAATCGCAGTACATTGGTACATACGTGCGTGCGTGCCTGCACTTTGGTACGTGCGTGCATCCATGCACTCCAGTGCGTGCGTGCGTGCGTGCGTGCGTGCGTGCGTGCGTGCGTGCCTGCGTGCCTGCTGACTGTCTCAGACTTTTTGCGTGGTGGGTACATACATGTATGTGGCTTTGTGAAGTGTGGGGGGGGGGAGGAGCGTCAGAGACCATTCTGGGTTTGGGGGTAGGGGGGGATTGGAGCTGAGTAAACTTCCGGCAGCAAGGGTGTTTAAAAACACCCCCCCCCCGGTGCTTAAATGTATAGGTTGGAAGTAACTAAATGTTCCCATTTTATTTTTGATTATTTCAGCCAAACAAATGTCATTCTGAAGCGCCAAAAAAAGCTAAAAAAAGTCAATCGAAGGCATGGAGGGACAGCAGAGTGACGTAGAATTTATCTTTTTCATAAGGGGATGCACCACACAGCAGACGCGCGCGCGGGATTCGAACCCGCGACCTCTCGATTTGTAGTCCAAGTTGATGTTTGAACATTTTCAAAAATTTCGCAGTAAGAGCCGCGAAAGGGCACGTGTTATGACTCGATCGATTCCCCCCTGGAAGGCGCTTCTTTTGAACTGTCACTCGCTGGAATCTTTTAAAGCACGCAAAAGTTATAGGTGATCAAAATGTCAACTGTCGCCTGAATTGTGGGTGCGCCAAGAGGGCCGACCATCGAGACATGGACGCCGGAGCCATCCGATTTGTTGAAAGGGTACTATTCCACGTCCGGACGATCAACTTTCATCATTGTGCCGCAGCTCTGCGATGAAGGGTTGAAGCGCCTATAGCTAACAAACTTTTGGTCAAAAATCCCAAAAATTGAGGTGGTTTGATGACTGGTGCGCAAGACATGCGCATCGGAGCCATCCAATTTGTTGAAAGGGTACTATTCCAGGTCCAGGCGATCAACTTTTATCATTGCCGCATAGGTCTGCGATGAACGTGTGAAGCGCCTATAGCTAACAAACTTTTTGGGCTCAAATTTGCGAAATTTTAATTGGCAATATCTAATTACATGGGTAGAATTTCAAATGTCTGAAAAGCGTCCTGGACTTGTCTTAAGAAACTGTTCAAGGAAATCAAAAAACATTTGGGGGTTTACTCGGCGTTTTTTAGAGTTTTACTCTTTGTGGTAAATAGTCGAAAAAAAGGCTATGTCCCAGGAAATCAATCGATAATTGGTAAATATCACCAATATCTCCAGATAGGTAAGACGTAGAAACTAATCCTTTAGAGTGCAAAGTTGTTGCCAGGCACTGAACAGACCGGTCAAGTTTCATCCGGATTGGTTGGGGCTCCAGCGAGCGGCGGTCCAAAAACTGGGTAGAGAACATGAAAAAAAAAAGACACTTTTCGGAAACATTTTCTGGAGTTTACCAATAGCGCGCGAGAATACGAAAACGCGCGATGGCGCATTCGATGCCCCAGAAGAAGGCGGTTCTTTTGCGCCATAACGCGCCAAAATCCGTTCAGGCAATCAAAAGTTATAGGCCATCAAAAATTCAATAATCCGCATTGAGAAAGTGGTCACATATTAGGGGTCAGACGCTGACGCGCTGACCCTGATAAACAGCTGTGCCGCGTGTTACTCGCGAACGGTTTGATGTACAGGCACGTGTGATGGCTCAATGGAATGCGCTCGACGCCGAGATTGTTATGGGTGGGTTGAATTGCCATATGCAAATGCATACGGTAATCGCAGTACATTGGTACATACGTGCGTGCGTGCCTGCACTTTGGTACGTGCGTGCATCCATGCACTCCAGTGCGTGCGTGCGTGCGTGCGTGCGTGCGTGCGTGCGTGCGTGCGTGCGTGCGTGCGTGCGTGCGTGCGTGCGTGCGTGCCTGCGTGCCTGCTGACTGTCTCAGACTGTTTGAGTGGTGGGAACATACATGTAAGTGGCTTTGTGAAGTGAGGGGGGGGGGAGGAGCGTCAGAGACCATTCTGGGGTTGGGGGTTGGGGGGGATGGGAGATGAGTAAACTTCCGGCAGCAAGGGTGTTAAACACCCCCCCCCGGTGCTTAAATGTATCGGTGGGAATTCACTAAATGTTCCCATTTTATTTTTGATTATGTCAGCCATACAAATGTCATTCTGAAGCGCCAAAAAAAGCTAAAAAAAGTCAATCGAAGGCATGGAGGGACAGCAGAGTGACGTAGAATTTATCTTTTTCATAAGGGGATGCACCACACAGCAGACGCGCGCGCGGGATTCGAACCCGCGACCTCTCGATTTGTAGTCCAAGTTGATGTTTGAACATTTTCAAAAATTTCGCAGTAAGAGCCGCGAAAGGGCACGTGTTATGACTCGATCGATTCCCCCCTGGAAGGCGCTTCTTTTGAACTGTCACTCGCTGGAATCTTTTAAAGCAAGCAAAAGTTATAGGTGATCAAAATGTCAACTGTTGCCTGAATGTGGGTGCGCCAAGAGGGCCGACCATCGAGACATGGACGCCGGAGCCATCCGATTTGTTGAAAGGGTACTATTCCACGTCCGGACGATCAACTTTCATCATTGTGCCGCAGCTCTGCGATGAAGGGTTGAAGCGCCTATAGCTAACAAACTTTTGGTCAAAAATCCCAAAAATTGAGGTGGTTTGATGACTGGTGCGCAAGACATGCGCATCGGAGCCATCCAATTTGTTGAAAGGGTACTATTCCAGGTCCAGGCGATCAACTTTTATCATTGCCGCATAGGTCTGCGATGAACGTGTGAAGCGCCTATAGCTAACAAACTTTTTGGGCTCAAATTTGCGAAATTTTAATTGGCAATATCTAATTACATGGGTAGAATTTCAAATGTCTGAAAAGCGTCCTGGACTTGTCTTAAGAAACTGTTCAAGGAAATCAAAAAACATTTGGGGGTTTACTCGGCGTTTTTTCGAGTTTTACTCTTGGTGGAAACTAGTCGAAAAAACGGCTATGTCCCAGGAAATCAATCGATAATTGGTAAATATCACCAATATCTCCAGATAGGTAAGACGTAGAAACTAATCCTTTAGAGTGCAAAGTTGTTGCCAGGCACTGAACAGACCGGCCAAGTTTCATCCGGATTGGTTGGGGCTCCAGCGAGCGGCGGTCCAAAAACTGGGTAGAGAACATGAAAAAAAAAGACACTTTTCGGAAACATTTTCTGGAGTTTACCAATAGCGCGCGAGAATACGATGGCGCATTCGATGCCCCAGAAGAAGGCGGTTCTTTTGCGCCATAACGCGCCAAAATCCGTTCAGGCAATCAAAAGTTATAGGCCATCAAAAATTCAATAATCCGCATTGAGAAAGTGGTCACATATTAGGGGTCAGACGCTGACGCGCTGACCCTGATTGTTGAAGTCCAGTTTGAAAAGAAGTGGTATTAAGGCATATTCCCCCACTGATTTCTAGCCACTTCCGCATTGCAGCTGATCAACTCCACTTTGAACAAACCATGTATAAAATCCGAACCAAGCACAGCAACAAGTCACATATTCGGCGATTTTTGTGTTCGCTTGCAATGGAAGGAAATGTGCAGCGAAAATTGCGGCAACTGGAACTGACTGACATTTACATAGATTGAGTGTGAGAAATTAGCACATGCACCATGGAACCCCATGCACACGCACGTTCACATGCACGCACGCACGCACGCACGCACGCACGCACGCACGCACGCACGCACGCACGCACGCACGCACGCACGCACGCACGCACGCACGTACGCGTGCACGGACACACGCACGCACGCACGCACGCACGCCCGCACGCCCGCCCGCACGCACGCCCGCACGCACGCACGCAGCACGCAGCACTGCAAGCATTAGGGCACTACACAAATGTTATACAAACAGTTCATCATTGGGTGGAATGAGGGAAGGGACTGGAGCAGGATTGTAGTACGTATATGTGCCTCTCGCCTACACATTGACATTACCAACTGTATGTACATCATCAACAACCGACATTGCAAAAATTTTAGCAGGGGACCAATTGATTCTGCAGGAAGCTGTGTCAGGTCCATGGAAACGGGCAATGACAACGTCTGAGAGAGATGACATATGAGTTGATGGACGTTTGCGGCGTTTCTGCTTGGCTGAGTGAGATGGCTCGCACAAAAATCGCCGAATATGTGACTTGTTGCTGTGCTTTGTTCGGATTTTATACATGGTTTGTTCAAAGTGGAGTTGATCAGCTGCAATGCGGAAGTGGCTGGAAATCAGTGGGGGAATATGCCTTAATACCACTTCTTTTCAAACTGGACTTCAACAATAGAGTGTCACATATTCTCCTTTTTTTTGCAGCCCCCTGCAAATTTTTCCATAAAACCGTGTTTTTCCGAAAGATGAGGGGTTTTCTGTAATTCAATGCATGCAAGCATGCACGCACGAACGAACGAACGCTCGCTCGCATGCTCGCACGCACGCACGCTCGCACGCACGCACGCACGCTCGCACGCACGCACGCACGCTCGCTCGCACGCACGCACGCACGCACGCACGCACGCACGCACGCACATATGCACACACACATTCACTGACGTAGGTTCACACAATGTACCTGTGACTGAATCGAACAAGGCAAAATTGAAGTAAAGCAAAGTACCAATAGCCTAGCAGACATACATTCGTGCATGCACATGCAGTTGTGCTATATTGCTGCATCAGAGCATAGTGATGTAGAGTATGGAAATGATCACCATGACTAGGCGGTCAACTTTTGTGTTTTTGCCAAAGTGATCGGACCTACCCACATCAAGTTTCTTGCAAAGCAGCCCATTTGTTGGTGTGCGTGCGTGCGTGCACATCTGTAGTGTCATATTGGTTCGTCGGAGCATAGCGGTGTAAGAATCAAAATGATCTGCACGTGCAGGCGGTCAACTTTTGTGTTTTGGCCAAAGTGATCCGACCTACCCATATCGATTTTCATCGATTATCCCGGAAGTGAAAATATTTTGGTGCGTCGGATCATGTTGACTTCGAGGAATGAAATGTTCTACATCGAAGGGCGATCAACTTTATTATTGATTTTTAGGCCATCCGACCTAACCACACCGAAGTATCGCCAATTTCCGTTATCGATATAATGGGAGGAGGTATTTTGGTGCGCCCAATTTGGTCCAATTGTACAAAATAACACAAGTCATGTCATGGCGACCAACTTTCTCCTTTACAGCGAAGCGCTGCGATGTACCGTTAAAGCGCCTATAAGGCACAAAATTTGTGGCCCATTTCCAAGAAAATCAATCGATAATTGGATAAAATCGGCAATATCTCGAGATCGGTACGAAGTACACACAAATCCTTTGGCATGCAACATTCCCATCACTAGACGGCTTCACGTGGCAAGTTTAGTCGCGATAGGTCCTGGCGTTCGCGAGCGCCGTTCCAAAAACCTGGCAGAGAACACGAAAAATAAAAAAAGCCACAAAATTGGAACATTTTTGGAACTATTGACCCCTTACAGTAAAGCAAGGAAACGCGTTATGGCGCATTCGATGCCCCAGAAGAAGGCGGTTCATTTCCGCCATAACGCGTCGAAATCCGTTCAGGCAATCAAAAGTTATAGGCGATCGAAAATTCAAAAACCCGCATTGAGAAGTGGTCACATATTAGGGTTGTACGCTGACGCGTACATAGCTAGATTACATACCTACCTACCTGCAGAACCTAGTCCCACCCAAGGGTACCTGGTCCCTTGTCTACGCTCTATGGTAGACAAGCTGGAAAACCTCAGAAAAGTTCTTGGGGGAGTGCAGTTGGGGAGGGGTAATCTTGACGACTGCGGCCCCCAACCACCCACCAGTTACATGTATTTACATGTTCGAATGTACCTACGTATGTGTGTAGTGTAGGGATGAGCACGGGCCTGCACATCTCGGCCCGGCCCGGCCCGCCAGATAGTCCGGCCCGGCCCGTCCCGGCCCGGCCCGGCCCGCACCCTCAAAATCCAGGCCCGGCCCGGCCAGCTGTTGAACTAAAACTTGATGTGCACCGTGTCCACATGCTTGCTATCATGGTGCACTACTCAAATCAAATTTGCATACAGTATCTGCTACTGTATACCATTGCTGCCATTTCTCATTCCAAGACGCATGTGTTGAGTTGAAACTTGCTGTGCAGCATGTCCATGTGATTGCTATTATAGTGCGCTATTAAAATTGAATTTGCATACACTATCCACTACAGTATACCAGCAGAGACATTCCTCAATCTGCAATTTCTCAATCATAGCAGCTGCTGTTGAGCTGAAACTTGATGTGCAGCATGTCCATGTGATTGTTATTATAGTGCACTATTAAAATTAAATTTGCATACAGTATCTACTACAGTATACCATCAGAGACATTTCTCAATCTGCCATTTGCATACATAACAATTACACATAGGAGACATTCCTCAATCTGCCATTTCTCAAGCGTGGCAGCAGCAGTTGAGCTGAAACTTGATGTGAACCATGTCCATGTGATTGCTGTCATAGTGCACTGCTCAAATCGAATTTGCATATAGTATCTGCTACTGTATTCCATTGCTGCCATTTCTCATTCCAAGATGCAGGTGTTGAGTTAAAACTGGCTGTGCAGCATGTCTATGTGATTGCTATTATTTTGCACTATTAAAATTGAATTTGTATACAGTATCCACTACAGTATACCATAGGAGACATTCCTCAATCTGCCATTTCTCAAGCATGGCAGCAGCTGTTGAGCTGAAACTTGGTATGCAGCATGTCCATGTGATTGCTATCATAGTGCACAATTTTTGTGTTGAATTTTTATGCAGCAACCACTGCAGTATATTATTGAAGACATTGCTCAATCGGCTTTTCTCAATCATTGCAGCAGCTGTTGAGGTGAAACTTGGTGTGAAGCATGTCCAAGTGATAGCTGAAAAATGGTCAACATTAAATTTGCATGCGAAACTCATTTCAAATTTGTGCCATTTTCTAACGGTACAAAGGCACATCAAGAGCTCTGTTGAATGAATTGAGTAGACTCTTTTTTTTTATATAGCTTTGGGTGTTGGCTGTGATAGCTGGAAAATCGCCAAAATTTAATTTGAGGCCAATTTTGAATTTATGCCCACCTCTGGGCTGGATGAACCATTTTCGGGCTCTCCCATTCCCTCCAGCCCATGGAGCCCATGGAGCTCATGTGTGCACGTGCATGCTTGCGTGCATGCACGTGTGTACAAGCATGTGCGTGTGAGTGCTTGAGTGCATGCAAGTCCGGTGCTTCGAAATGAGAAATGGTACTAAGGAAAGACATTGGTCAATGGTGTACAGTAGAGGATACTGTATGCAAATTCATTTGTATAGTAGTACACAAGATAGCAAGCACGTGGGCATGCTGCACACAAAATTTCAGCTCAATCCATCCAGCACAACTCTCTGGGCTGTGTTGTCGCAGCAAACAATGGGAGCCATTGGTTACCGTGTGGCCCAAATTCAAATTTTTGCACTTTGTGTGCACGTTTTGTGCATGTTTTAAATTGTTCGTTTTGGGTTGCGAGTTTTTGGTTGCGAGTCAGAATGTTTGGGATGTACATACAACACAACATGTGCAAACATACACACTGAAGAGCTGATGTCTTTCCCCCATAGCATCACCACAGTAATATAATATGTAATACATAATGTAGCATATAATAGCATGTAATATAATAAAAATAAATGAGTCTCAGCATGTCTCCAATTTATGTTGAGGTTGTGTTGACTGTTGATATGAAATTTATGTAAAACAGAGTGGGTCTTACAAGCAATTCTTTAGTATTCATGCAAATGCATTGGTTGACATGCATTGGCTTTGGTTACCATGCATTTCAACACATTGCAGTTTCATCATTGCTGTGATGCATCATTGTACAACTGAGTAATCTCAACATTATTTTATTTCATGAGATAATTGATGTTGAACCACTTTGGAGCACTTTGCAAGCAGGAGTCCTGAGTTGAAGCGGCTAGTAGAATACAAAGTTGCTAATATGGTGCAGAATAGTCGCCGATACTTACATCGAGTTGATTCTTTTTGCTACAGCATCGGGTGTTGCCTGTGATAGCTGAAAAATAGCCAAATCAAAAATTATTTTGAATTTGCGCTATACAGTAACCACTATGGATCACATTCAACGTGAGGTTTCCATGTCAAATCAGACAGGGATATATGTAATCGACCACGCTGATCATGAATATCACATCCGTTTTCAAATGCAATACCATAATCACGAGATACAGCACATTAAACATGCAAATTCTGGATGGTCAATGTTGCAAATTGGGGGTGCAAAGCAGTAGAAGCATATGTAATTGACAATGCTGATCACGAATCTGGCATTCGTTTTCCAAACTGCTACAGTAATGACAAGATATAGCATTATCCTTTTCTACAGTAGTAGGGCTGTGTTTGTCTGTCTGCAATACAGCACCAAGAGTTGTGCTGGGATGGATTGAGCTGAAATTTGGGTGCAGCATGTCCACGTGCTTGCCATATTGGTGTACTACACAAACTGAATTTGCATACAGTATCCTCTACCATACACCATTGACCCAATGTATTTCCTTGGTCCCATTTCTCATTCCAAAGCACCGGACTGGCATGCACTCAAGCACGCATGTGTGCGCGCGCGCACAGGCAAATGCACGCACGCACACACGCACGCACGCACGCGCGCGCACGCCCCCTAAGCAAAGCCCGATCTCGATCAAAGAATATCATTTCGGTGTGCACCTCCGCCCCAAACAGGGTCTGCCACCCATGCACCCCCCGTTGCATGGGTGGCACCCACCAATTCACGAGCTACATCTGCAGTGCTCCCATTCTGTTGCTGCGAAATCAGAGTTGATTCTTTTTGATATAGCTTTGGGTGTTGCTTGTGATAGCTGAAAAATAGCCAAAATTCAATTTGCGCGTAATAAATATTTTGAATTTGCGCCACACTGTAACCAATGGCTCCCATCATTGTAACTTTGCAACAACACAGCCCAGAGAGTTGTGCTGGATGGATTGAGCTGAAATTTTGTGTGCAGCATGTCCATGTGCTTGCTATCTTGGTGTACCATGCAAACTGAATTTGCATACAGTAACACCATTACCCAATGCATTTCCTTGGTACCATTTCTCATTCCGAAGCACCGGACCTGCATGCACTCAAGCACGCTCACGCGCGTGCGCACGCACGCACGCACGCTCGTACACACGCGCATGCACGCAAGCATGCACGCACATACACACGTGGGGCCTCCAACCCTCCATGGGCTGGATAACTATTTTCAGGCTCTCCCATTCCCTCCAGCCCCCCCCCCCCACCCCCCTGCATCGATTCACTCTCTTTTTGTGTGTTTTGGATTGCGTTGCATTGCGAATTCTTGGTTGCGAGAAAACGTTTTTTCGATGTCCATACAAACAGACACACCGAAGAGACGATGCCCCACCCTGTAGCACCACAGACTGCAATATAAAAATAAAATAAATGAGCCTCAGCACATGTTTCCAATTTATGTCGAAGTTGTGTTGATATAAAATGTATTTAAAACAGAGTGGGTTTTTAAAACAGAGAGCACTTCTTTAGCATTCATGCAAATGCGTTGGTTGGCATGTATTGTCTTTGGTTGATATGCATTCCAACACTTTGCAGTTTCATCGTTGCTGTTATTCATCATTTTACAACTGAGTGATCTCAACATTATTTTATTTCATGCGACAAATTGATGTTGAACCACTTTGGAGCACTTTGCAAGCAGGAGTCCTGAGTTGAAGCGGCTAGTAGAATACAAAGTTGCTAATATGGTGCAGAATAGTCGCCGATGCTTACAATGCATTACATAGGTGGCTATCTACGTTGGCCAGCCAAGAACGTCCGGCCCGGCCCGGCCCGGCCCGGCCCGCACCCTCAAAACGCAGGCCCGGCCCGGCCCGGCCCGCAAAACGGGCCTGGAATTCCGGCCCGGCCCATGCTCATCCCTAGTGTAGTGTATTTTTCCCTTAAACACACACACACACGCGCGCACACACACGCACACGCACACGCACACACACACACACACACACACACACACACACACACACACACACACACACACACACACACACACACACACACACACACACAGAAACTATGCGTGACTTGGGCGTCACTGTTTCCAAAGATCTTCGCTTTACTGAACATTGCAACCAGATTAGTAAGGCTGCTGGTCTAAGAGCTTCCGCAATACTAAACTGTTTTCACACTAGAGATTTGAAGGTGTTAAGAGTGTTATTTTGCGCGTTTGTTAGAAGCAGTCTTGAACATGCTTCCCCGTGTTGGAATCCGGTCATGGTTGGTAACACAAGGCAGCTGGAGTCAATTCAGAGAACTTTCACCCGAAATATTCAGCAACTACGCCACTTGTCATATGATGAACGGAGAGAGCGCATTGGTCTTCCCCTCCTTGAGCTGCGGCGGCTACATGCCGATTTAATCTATGTCTATAAAATAATTCACAAACAAACTTCCAATAAATTTGAAGATTTTTTTACCTTAAATAGAGACAGCAGAACGAGGGGGCATAATTTTAAACTCTGTCCACAAAAACACAAGACTCAATATAGAGCGCACTTCTTCTCTAATAGGGTCATTGCTGCTTGGAATGCCTTGTCGGAAGGAACGGTCAACTCCAAAACTATAATTACATTTAAACATAAACTCCTAAAGGAAAACTTATCTCAATTCCTAAATGGTTAGGTTATAAAATCACCTTTTTGGTGTCACCTAGCCATGTCTCGCACGTGATAACGTAAACAGTTGGCGGGCGTTGCATTTCCATCCCTCCTATTTGCTAACTGTGGGCATTTGTACTTTGTTTGTTGTGACACATGTGTACCCAATTCGCTCGCTCGCTGTGCTTCGCCTTTGTGCCTTTGTAATGTCGTACACCGTGCTTCGACGAATAAAAAAACAAACAAACAAACACACACACACATTTGAGGGGATGAGAGGGCACCTCAAATCTCCAATAAGCCTCTAATAGAAACCACCTAATCGTGAATTGGTGGCAAAAATGTTTGAGGCAGCTTGCAGGAGCATCTCGGACTCGTATCGAGCCCGAGATGCCCGCAAATATGCAGTCGTATGTGTCCTTATACGCATCGCGCGAGGCCTTCTTATACGCATCAGCCATGTTTTCGCGAGCTTATCACCGGTTTGCTGCCCTAATCTCAGCGAATGTGCACTACGCACAGCCTGTCGGCACAGCAGCCGCGTTTCACTTTGCTGCACTGCATATTCGCTGCACTGCATGCAGTCCGAACTGGCGAACATCTCTCTCATCAAAAGCGGAAAGCGTATGGTTTGTGCACTGTCGTGTGCGTGTGGTGGTGCAGTGGCTTACAGTACGTCAAGATGTCGACCAACGTCGCAAAAGAGCGAGTGTCAGGCCAGCCGACCTGGCAAAAAGCCTGATGAGCATCATCACTACCACCATGGACGCTACACCGCCGACGTGAGCTGCTTTTCTTTGTGTGTGGGCCGCTTCTATGATCGCCGGTGATGTATACATATAATAGTGTTGCTATGTAATAGTGTTGCAACAAAACTTCAATTTTGCATAACTCTTGCGCCGCTTAATGGATCGCTTCGAACACAGGTGCTTTAAACACAGGTACTGAGTGTCATCACAAAGAAAATCGCCAAGTTCGGCCGCAATCGGACCGTAACCCCTTTTCCCAGACCTCCCGCCCCGTCTCCAGTTTTTAATCTCCCATTCCCACCCCAGGCTTCCGCCACAGTTCTCACGGAACGTACAAACTCTCTCAAAAGTGGCGACTTACATAGGAGTATGGCTGTTGTGACGGCAATCGTACAGGGTGGCCCATTTATCTATCCGGAGCTTATCGCTTGTAGCTTTGCTTTAGACTGAGCAAGACGAAACAATATTTGTGCAAGATACAGGTACAGGTTCAAAGTTTTTGCGCGCCGAATTTCATAATGGCATCGCTGGTTATGCACTTCAACATGACCTCCGCTTTCGATCACGTAACATTCACGTTGGTCAGGTGTGACTCGCATTCGTGCAGCTTCTTCTGGCGTATTTCCGCAATAATTCGTCAAAATACGTCTACAGCGCTGCTTCGGCTCGACAGTGTTTTCAAACGTTCCTGGAACGCGCCAACGCCAACGCGCCAGATGCAATCTCATTTTCTGGACTCTACAGTAAATCTTCGACTAAAAAGCACGCTCATCTGATAAAATCGCGCCATTCTGGCAGATCGCAACAGATTTCCTTAAAAACCGGCGCACAAAAACTTTGAACCTGTACCTGTCTGTGATACAAATTTTGTTTCGTTTTGTTCAGTAAACGCAAAGTTATCAGCGATCAGAGCTCCGGATAGATAAATTGGCCACCCTGTACACCAGAAACTGGAACTGCCATGGCAGCGTCAAAACTGCCACGAAATCCGGTAGTGCTGGAGGACGCTTATAATAAGGAGGGAGGGGGGGGGGGGGGAGTGGCTCTCACTTTCGGATGGCCTATGATGATAGGGGCGCTTATCATACTAGGTGGGGCGAGAGGCGCTTATCGTTAGGAGCGTTTATCACAGCTTTTACGGTAGACCTCATTTTACATGATTTTGACCCACCTTTTGCGCTCGAACTTGAAAACCTGAAGGTCGAAATTATAGAGCACCCTCCCAATGCAGCACCCAGGAGGATAGTACCCCTGGGGCACTGTAGTAGCACAATAGTGACTTTCGTTCGAATCGAACCTTCTGTGTGTAGTGTAGGTAATTCGATGAAGACGCGAGCGACGCACAACTGGAAGACAGTTGTTGCTACGCCGTTAGAAAAGCACACGCTCTGGAAGGTGCACTGTCTTAGCGCCACATCAACACCGCGGCAACTCCACCAAGTCACAGCATGTACCAAGTGTAATGTTCGGTGTGTGCGTGGCGTAGGTGGGATTTTTTGACAACCAACCGAAGTACAGGATGGCCCACCGTTAACTTCGGACGTCTGATCGCTGATTTCTCAAGCGTTCCTGCATGGATTTTGTTGAAATTTTGAGCACTTGTGTAGCAACGTCGAAATTAGGTCCATAACGATTTTCAGTGAATTCGACTGGCCCAATCATCTGTTATGGCCTAACATAGAGAACGAGTCAATTCTTAAAGTGCCAACCATCACTATCAACACTCTTGGCACACCTCTTAGTAACAGAACGGTTACAGAAAGTACAGAAGGTACTTAGCTACAGATGGTCAGAAGCTGGCTGGATCAGTCCTTCCCTGACGATTGGGTTGGCCGAAAGGGACCGATTGAATGGCCTCCTAGATCGCTAGATCTCACTCCTGTCGACTTCTCCATCTGGGGCATTGGGAAAGAAATCGTATGCGCCCAGTCGCAAAATTCTGTTGAACAGCTCAAAGAAGCCATTGAGAACGCGTTTGAACACATTGACGCTGAACTCCAAAATTCGCCGTTTTGTAGGAGGTGCGCCAAGTGTGTTGACAGTGATGGTTGTCACAATAAAAATTTCTCGTTATCTATATTAATAGGCCATAACAGATGATTGGGCGGGTGGAATAAACTGAAATTTGTCGTGGACTAAGTTAGACCTTTCTACATAAGTGCTCAAAATTTCAACAAAATCCATGCAGGAGCGCTTGAGAAATTAGCGATTAAACGTCCGAAGTTTACGGTGGCCCACCCTGTAGAGACTTCTATCAGGGTGTACGCATCAGCGTACACCCTGTGACCACTTGTTCAGTGCGCATTTTCGAATTTTCAATCGCCTATAACTTTTGATTGCCTGAACGGATTTCGTCGCGTTATGGCTCAAATGAACTGCCTTCTTCTGGGGCATCGAACGCGCCATAACGTGTTTCCTTGTTTTACTGTAGGGGGTCAATAGTTCCAAAAATGTTTCGAAAGCGCGTCCTTTTTTTTCGTGTTCTCTGCCAGGTTTTCGGACCGCCATTCGTGAACGATACTCTCGATCGGCATGAAACTTTGCAGGTGTTGGCGCCTCATGATGGGATTCTTGTCACCCAAAGCATTCGGCTCTAGGCCAATGGCAATGTGCAGCTAGGGCCCATTTTGACGATTTTTCTCGGACATAGTCGTTTTTTTTGGCCAAAGTTAGTCCTCTATAGGCGCTTCAACCGTTGATCTGAGAGTTTCGCTATAATAGAGAAAGTTGATCGCCATGACCTGGAATAGACCCCATTGAAGCAATTAGTCACCCCAGACGCACCAATATGTCTATGCTCTTGGGAAATTAATGAAAAACGGCGATATTTCGGTGTGGTTAGCTCGGATGGCTTTGAGGTCAATAATAAAGTTGATCACCGATCGGTGGGGAACATTTTATTCCTCAGTGCCAACGCGCTCCGACGCACCAAAATATTTTCACTTTCGGGAAAATGGCTATATCTCGAAGTGGGTACGTCGGATCACTTCGGCTAAAACACAAAACTTGACCGCCTGCACGTGTAGATCATTTTGATTCTTTACATCGCTATGCTCCGACGAACCAATATGGCACTGCAGATGTGCACGCACGCACGCACACCTTCAAATTTGCTGCTTCACAAACAACTCGATGTGGGCAGGTCGGATCATTTCGGTTAAAACACGAAAGTTAACCGCCTAGTCATAGCGATCATCTTTACATCACTATGCTAAAACGCAGCAATACAGCACAACTGCAAGCGCACGCACGCACGCACGCACGCACATAATGTACTGCCTATGGCGCAGCACTATAGCAAAAAAGCAAATGTAGCGTGTCCGGTGGAACCCCTCAATCGCAGTAGGAGACACGCATCGTATAGAAACGCGCCAAAATCGGTTCAGATAATCAAAACTTATAGGCGATCAAAAAATCCGCTCTGATACAGTGTACACCCGGACACAGAAGTGTGCTGCGCGTTATTTGCAACCGGTCTGACGGACATGCGCGTACGATGGTGCGATCGAAGCGTGTGAGCGTGTGCGTGCGTGCGTGCGTGCGTGCGTGCGTGCGTGCGTGCGTGCGTGCGTGCGTGCGTGCGTGCGTGCGTGCGTGCGTGCGTGCGTGCGTGCGTGCGTGCGTGCGAGCATGCGTACTTGCGGGCGCGCACGCGTGCGTGCATACATGCGTGCGAGCGTGCGTGCGTGCCTGAATAGGTTTTGTGTATCAATGCTTGTCTTACGAAAAAACACATACCTATGTCGTGTTCCTATTAATGCGTAGGTTTAATTATTCCTATTATTCCTACTATTCCTATTAGGTCCTATTAATTGCCACTGCACCTTCCTATCCACGCGAACACAAAAAATGCCAAATATGTGACGTGTTGCTGCGTTTGGTTCAGTTTTTATACACGGTTTGTTCAAACTGAAGTTGATCAGCTGCAAAGCGTAAGTGGCTTGAGGCGTGCCTTGATTACTACCCCTATTTTTCAAACTGGACTTTATCAAAATAGCGTCACATATTCACCTTTTTTTTTGCAGCCACGTGCAAATTTTTCCTTAATCAGGGTGTACGCGGCAGCGTACAACCCTAATATGTGAGCACTTCCTCAATGCGGTTTGTTGAATTTTCAGTCGCTTATAACTCTTGATTGCCTGAACGGATTGTGGCGAATGATAGCTCAAAAGAACCGCCTTCTAGACCGGAATCGAATAAGCCATCCCGCGTTTCGGTACTCGAGCGCATTAAGACGAAATGTCCGAAAATGTTCCGAAAAAGTGGTGTTTTTTTTTTCCTGTTCTGCACACACTTTTTGGGTCGCCGCTCTGGAACACTGCTGTCGATGTTGACGAAACTTGGCGTGAACACGTGGTATATGATCGCAATTTTGTGCCCCAAGGTAAATTTGTCTAGGTGCTACGGATCTAGAGTTATGGCCGATTTGGTCTTTTTTTGGGACATAGTCGTTTTATTTTGGCCAAAACCCGACAAGAGTAAAAGTCGAAAAAAAGCCGAGTAAACCCCCAAATGTTTTTTGATATTCGTGAACGGCTTTACAAAGAATGTCTGGGGCGCTTGCATGACATTTGAAATTCTCACCACATAATGAGATATTGGCAACCAAAATTTCGGCAAATCCGACCAAAAAAAGTTTGTGACCTATAGGCGCTTCAACCGTTCGTGATACCGCTGTGCTGTAATGACAAAAGTTAATCGTCCGGACTTGGAATAGGTTACTTTCGACAAATGGGAGCGCTCCGATGCCCGTGTCTCTGTCAGCCCTCTTCGAAAGGCCATTTTTTAGGTGTTTTGTTCCAAAAGTTTGTTAGCTATAGACGCTTCAACCGTTCGTCGCAGAGCTGTGCTGTAATGATGAAAATTACTCGTCTGGACCTGGAATAGGTCAATTTCGAGAATGGGAGCGCTCCGATTTCCATGTTTTGCAGCTCGACCCTCTTGGCGCACCCCCATTTTGGGCAAAATTTGGAACTATGATCGTGCATTATTTTTCATTTCCTGAACGAATTCTGGCGCGTGATAGCTCAAAAGAAGCGCATTCAAAGGGGGAATCGATTAAGTCATAACACGCTTCCATACGCTTGTGCATTACCGAGAAGTTTTTGGAGATGGCAGGACCCACTTTACATAACAAGCTTCTTGGTTCGTCGCCCACTCGCGCCTGCATCAATTGGACGGAAACCTCGCAGGCATCTATGCTCCACATCAAAAAATGAAATCGCCGGAGGGACTTTTGCTACATGCCAGCTATGGTTTACTGGGCACATTCTTCTTTTTACCATGTTCCCTAAATCAAGAGGTCGCTGGGTCGAATCCCAGTAACGCCTGCCTGTGCCTTTGACCGTGTCCCCTTGGGAAACCCATCAGCGCTGCTTCACTGCAGTGTCTCCAGTCCATTCCACATTTTTTGTCCCTTTTCTAGGTTCTTTTACCAGAATTTTGGTAATTTTTTGAGCTGCGAAAAATATTTATGGACGAATGCTCGCTACAGCCCCTGATACATGAAAATGACACATCTGCACACCCGCACGCACGCACGCGCGCGCACGCACGCACGCACGCACGCACGCACGCACGCACGCACGCACGCACGCACGCACGTACGCACGCACGCGCACGCACGCACGCGCGCGCACGCACGAACGCACGCACGCACGCACGCACGCACACACGCACGCACGCACAATGTGTACAGTGGTACACGCTTTTCATAAGCTTTATGGTGCAAAACACTGAGCATGCGTCCGTTCTGGTCTGCTGCTGTGGGTTTGTATGTGTGTGCGTGCGTGAGTTTTTGATTAATCTTTCTTTTACGAAAAAACACTGTATTAAGGAAAATTTTGCAGGTGGCTGCAAAAAAAGGAGAATATGTGACCCTCCTTTAGGCCCAGTTTGAAAAAACGCGGTATTAAAAGTAGCCACTTCATCAGATGATCAACTTCAGTTTGGACAAACCGTGTATAATCAAACCAAGCGCAGCAACACGTCACATATTCGGCGTTTGTTGTGCGAGCCATCGCACACAGCCACAACACTACCACTATCAATCCATCCTCACAAACTCTTTCATCTCTCTGACGATGCGCATCATTCATTAGGCATCGTATGGATGGACAGGGCACACAGCCAAAGATTCTGCATAAATAATTTCGCTACCCTGCCCATCTTAAATTTTTAATATGTGACTTGCCCTTACAGTAAGTGATATGCACCATCAATTCACGATCTTGAGTACCAAGTACATTGTATACCCTACATTCAATCTTCGATTCTCGTTCATCTTTGTTCCGCTTCTGTTAGCCTGTGCCTATGGATGGACGGAACTGCCATCTGTAGACGTCCAGTCAAGGACAAGGCCCGCTCTCGTCTCTGAGTCCAAGGAATGAAAGGCCTCGGTCCTCATGCAGCCTGGACTGCCTTTCCAGTGATCAAAGCGAGCGAGCGAGCGAGCGAGCTAGCGACCTGTGGATGTAGTTCCTTTCTTGCCTGCGGATTCTGAAATGATCTTCGGGACTTTCGGCTACCAGGCTGTGCCAGAGACCGCAGCAAAAGATTCCAACGAAGCCTAAAGTACACCGAAATATTGCATCATGTGCAGGTCCCATGCAGCGTCTCACCAAAGACGTAGAAGGAACTTTGCCATCCGAATGCGTCCGTTAAAACGCCTGATAAAGGCCCGTATGCTGACAGATTTTCCACTCTAATTCGAGTTAGAGCGCTCTAATCTAATTGGGGTTCGCGAACGATATGCCACTTGTATCCTTCAGCACGTAAGAATTAGAGTGGTGTAGGGTACTTTAATTAGATTAGAGCGCTGTAATCCAATTCTAGTGGGCTACTCTAATCCAATTCGAGCGGCGCGCGTGCATAAGATTAGAGTGCCTCCGACCACTCTAATTCAATTGTTTACAAAAGAATGGCCGAAATCTTGGCGCCAAGGCGTAAGGTGTTTCGAGATGAATATGATCCGCTAGAGGCACTGACGGATGTTGAGCTATACCAGCGTTTCCGCTTCGACCGTGACTCCATCCGAAGCCTTTCGCGCACACTGGAGCCGGCGCTGCTGAGGGGAGGACAGTCGGCAGGCCGGCAGCTCGCGCCGCATCTCCAAGTGTGCGCCGCCTTGCGCTACCTCGCCTCCAACGACTTCCAGCTGGCGACTCGCTGCACATCAGCCAGTCGGCCGTGTCGCGCAGCGTCCACAGCGTCGCCGACGCCTTGTTGAGCAGGCTGCCGACTTCGTTGTGTTTCTGGCGCCTGCGACTGCGACAGAGCGGTCGTACAGCGCCTCACTGAGAACAACGCGGTCGCGTGTCGAGCAGCTGTTTGGGCAGTGGAAGCGCCGCTTTGGAATCCTACAGCATGGCGCGATGCGCGTCGACTGCGGCTACGCACCAAAAGTCATCGCCGCCTGGGCGATACTCCACAACGTTGCTGTCGAGCGGCGCCTGCCCCAGCTGGAGGAAGACGGCGAAGACGAACATGACAACGACGGCCTGGGGGAAGTGGCGCAAGACGGCGACGGCGACGGCGTCCACTTCCGCCGCGAGTTCGCCAATCTGTACCTCTGAGTGATTGGTTGCACGCGAATAAATCGAGTTACAACGTCACCTCCAACTCCACCCCCCCCCCTCGCTCTCACTGTCAGACTGGGAAGTGCAGTGCACTGCACAGCATACCTGTAACTGGGTCTGGAAGAGTGGGGGGGTGTTATTTAGCTGTTTCAACACTGAAAAGCATAAAATACACCAATATTTACTCACTTTTATCGTTTTAGACAGAGTGAAAATCCCTTGGGAAAATTCTGGGGGGTTGGGGGGGAGGGCGTGGTTGAAAAAATTCTGTGGGGCCCCCAACCCCCTCCCCCAGTTACACGTATGGTGCACAGACACTTACTTGCATGCAACACAGCAGTAACAGTTGGCACAAATGTTGTCTTGCACAAACCGTGGCACTAACAAGCTCTACACAAGCACAAACTTGGCAAGAAACAACACCAAATTACAAATGTTCACAACAGGGGATTCCATGCGCTTAAAACGGGCCATCAAAGGGGAATGCGTACTCGTTCTCGTCATTGGCTAGCAACGGGTCGTGGGCGCGGCGCGCGCGCAGCTCCTTGACGAAGCCGTCCACGTTGCTCATGGTCTGCTGGAGGGTCGACATGGCGGTGGAAATCGCCTCGCTCGCTTCCAGCTGTGCCTGCATCACCTGTGTGCGACCAATATAAACAATGGAGAAATTCGTGCAGCCCAACGCAATAGTAGGCACCTTCCGTTCCAGCTGCACCTTGCTCAGCGCGTCAGCCGATTGGGGAGAGAACGGTCGACTGCCGCTGTCTGGCGACTGCGAGCGGCGAACCAGTAGCGCGCCTCATCGCACCCGACCGACATCTACAACCGTTTCAGGATTTTTTCTGCGCTGCCGAAACGCTGGCAAATGCCCATCGATAAAACCCCCACCCCACCCCATTCTCAAAATCGTCACAAGCACATAACGTAAATCCAACACGCACGCCCCCCCCCCCCCCCCCCCCGCGACGCCCACCCCATTGGCGATATGTTCACCCGTCGCCGACGGTGGGGGTGTAGCAGCCGGTGGAGGAGGCACGGGGCGTCGTCGACGACTCTCCAGCAGCCCATGTCGTCAATGCCGCCAACACCGACAGGCGTGTCGACAAAGTCGACGAGGACATGAGAAGTGGCGGTGGGCTGCCGCCCCTGTTCTCGCTGTCCCTGTGCGCACAATTCGTTCTCCAAAAAAATTATATTAAATCTACAACGGGGCAATTAAATTCAATTGAATTAAAAGAAACGAAACAGCCAATGAAGCAGCAAACAACTAAAAATGTGGTCGGTACCGCGTCAGCTCTGCCAGTCTGCACTTGGTTCGGTTATGCTTGTATTGTCAGTGGCGCTTGCCTTGCACTCCTCCAGCGAAATCCGCGTCTCTGAGTCGGCATTGAACTGAGTGAGCCAAAGAGCCTTTAATCCCTTTCACATTGTCGAGAATCAGCCAGCCACAGCCTCACTGAGTCGGCGCCAGAGATGCAGCTCATTTTTTTAGCGCTGCCTTCCATTTCACTCAATTATAAGGCTAATTAGGTAATTGTTGGCAAAGATTTACCGCAGCGCAAAAAAAAACTGATTTGGAATCCATGCGTCCCCATTGTCCCTGTGGCGCATTGACCTAACACTCTAATCCAATTCAAAGCACTCTAATTCACGTTGTCAGCATACGGGCCCTGTTGGTGGTGCTGCTGTTTGGGGCGGCGTTCTACACGGCTTTTGGCTCGGGCGAGGTGCAATCGTGGGCTGCGGACGACGACGACAGCAGCGGTGCCGCTGACGAAGAGTGCAACGCTCTCGTGAGGCCCGCCCTGCCACTGCTAGACGCTGAAAGGGACAAACGCGTAATTGCGTGATTCTGTTGACCAACAGACAACAGAGTCGCTGAGATCTCGCTGGCAGGTGGCGCCACTCCCACTGCGACCGGCAATGCTACCTAGCATCGCTAATGCTAAATGCGACGTAGCATTGCTAATGCTAATGCAAATTGCCAATCTTCTCCATACTCTCTCTCCGTGATTCGCGTCATTACCAAAAGTTTCTTTGGCAAACGCGTCGCACGCACGAGGGCTGACGAGCGCTCGAGCGACCACTTGTCAGCAGCAGCACTGCGAAACTCGCATCGGCAGTCGTGGGACACGCTATAGAATGGCCGCGAAACACCCGACACGGAAGGAGAGTGGGCATATCATGGGCACGACACGACAACCCTGAACCCTTCTAGGAAACAGCACTTTATCTTGTTCGCAGTTCACTTCCATATCAGTGCTGCATTCACTCAACTCAACTACGTTAGTACCTAATTACTTCCAAAAGTTCAACGAAATCCGGTATTGCTGGAGGAAGTGAGCGCCCCTGTCCCCGGGGGCGTTTATCATAGGGGGAGAGGCTTACGATTTTGGATGGCCTATGAGAGGGCGCTTATCATACTAGGTGGGGCGGGAGGCGCAAGCTAGCGGCAAGCTAGCAGCAAGCTTGCAAGCTTGTCTGGGGCACTGTAGTAGCACAATTGGGACTTTCGTTTGAACCGCAGCTTTTGTGTGGCATTGTAGGTAAACGACGCGAGCGACACAACCGGAAAACAGCTGCCGCTACGCCGTGAGAGGAACCCACGTTCTGTAGGGTGCACTATCTTAATGCCATATCAACACCGGCCAAATTCAAGTCACAACATGTGCGAAGTGTAATGTTCGGAGCGTGTGCGACTTATAGGGCGGGTTTTTTTTGACAACCAACCGATGTAGAGACTTCGGTGTCTTCACAATTTCTCCTTTTGGAGAAGGGAACGGACTTGTCGATTGCATACCTAAGTGGGATTTGCATTCCAGTTCACTAATGTGGATTCGATGGTGCGTGGTGACGTCACTGTTGGCCTTCTTTCTCTGCATGAGCGTCTTCTCCCTACAAGTCAACATCAACATCGCCCTAATAGCCATGGGCAGCGGTGAAGGGGTAGGTGGGCCGAAGTGGAAAAGCTAAACCCAAAACGATATTAAATGCTCGTTACTCGTAGGTACCGCAGCAAGAACACCGAATTTTGTGGGGGAAAATTCAGCTTTTCGTGTTCAATTACATAGTATACACTTACGGTATGTAAAGCAGACTTTTTGGGGAAGCGGGAGGGGACTGACAACAGCCGCAAGCTGAAATCGAGTAGTAACACCCCCCCCCTCCGTTTGCAACGCAAGATTACGGTATGTCAATTTTTATTTTTTCTTGGGGATACGGTAGCCGCAAAATTCTTTCGTTTAGGTGAGCCGAGGGGCATCCCCCTACCCTGGTGAGGTGGGGGAGGGTGCTGTTGGGCGGCCGCCACCGGCGGCCATCCCAACAGTAACCGCCGCGGCTGCGCTGCGCCAGCAGCCATCTCGCTGCGCCCGCAGCCGTCTCGCTGCGCCAG
Organism: Paralinhomoeus sp. GSCO2_6; assembly: GCA_030248085.1. Classification (NCBI taxonomy): domain Eukaryota; kingdom Metazoa; phylum Nematoda; class Chromadorea; order Monhysterida; family Linhomoeidae; genus Paralinhomoeus; species Paralinhomoeus sp. GSCO2_6. The sequence continues at coordinate 29,260 of JASAMY010000645.1, forward strand.
CAGCCGTCTCACTGTTTTTCTATAACTGCTTTCGCGGGGAAAAATTGGGGACTACGGTAGTTCAGAATCCAAACTCTCCCGTGCTGACTGTAGTGCGCTGGTGGTCCAAAAGCGTTGCACTGTATGGCGCAGCCATACAGTGGGCGTCGCGCCGCTGCTACTCCAGTTTTCTCGGCGCGAGCAGTGCCAGCAACAAATTTTCCGCAAGCTACAGTATGTTCCATTGCCTTGGAGTTGGGCAACAACGTTTAGCCGACTTCCGACCGCGCTTCATCAGCGTTTTCTCGCGAGTTCGTTGTTCGGTGCCGTGCCGAGGCCTTGAGCGGCCGCCTGGACGAGGCCGACGCCGCCGCCGTCAAGGAGATCGACAGGAGCTTATGGTAACTCGACGCCTGCGCCCAACTCGCTGCGAATTTTAGAGGTTGGGTCGGCAGGCCGTTGCCGCGTGCTGTAGTTGGCGGCGATCGAAAGACGGCGCTCGCTCGTCCTTTGGGCGTTGGCTCGAGTCGGCTCTTCTCGTCTGGACGCCGATCAAGCTGACGATCCGCTTTTGCGATGCGCCCCCAGTCATCGGCAGTTATCTCTGTGAGTGCGTGCGTTCGTGTGCTGGTGCTGGTGCTTTTGCAGAACCAGTTGTGTCTCAGGTCTTGAAAGAATCGGACGTTGGCTTCCCCCTATCTGGACGCCGCTCTAAGTGCCGAAGCTGCATCGCCTCCCCGTCGGCGCCATCAGCAACCATTCGTGAGTGCGTATGTGCATGTCTGTGTGTCGGTGCGGGCGCATTTGCAAGTCTTGCTGTCACTACCAGATCCAGAAGGGGTGGGGGGATGGCCCCTTCCAGTCAGGTAGGCTAGGGAGGTTGAGAGGAAGGACGAGCACAGGGGCAAAGTGGGCATTCCATGGATTAAGGCGCACAAAAGCGTTTCGCCTGTGCTGCTGTGGTTGGATTGCATTATTGTGTGTTGAGCAAACGATGCAAATGGCGATGCCAGGCCTTAGGATAGACTTGCAATGAAAGAACTCCCCCCTATGTCAGATTATCCTGGATCCCCTAGTGACCTCGATGTTGGATTGCTGTTGCAGGTTTCAAAGCGCCCCAGCCATCAAGAGCCTACTCATCGACGGCCCACACCAGGTTGTTTGCCTTGTTGTTTGTGCTGGTGTGGATCGGCCCCATCCATCGTTGCAGCCTCGTCGGAGTCGGCAGCTCTCTTCCCCACATCGGCACCAGCCATCCAGAACCACCCCCTGAACGATCAGAGACAGCTGTGATTCTGATGTGATCGCGGGTGGGGTCGTGTTGGTGAACTGTTGCTGTCTCTGACAATGGCTGTGATGCGACTGTTGGCTCTTGCTGCCCCGGGAGGAAATCTGGGGACCCGCCCCGGGGGAGTGGAGGGCCGCCCCTGTGCTGGGGAGTGGAGGGCCGCCCCTGTGCTGGGGAGTGGAGGGCCGCCCCCCTTCCCCTCCACTTGGTGAGTTGGGCGACAAAGTGCAGGGCGGCAGGCCGGAGGCTGCCCGCCCTGCAGTGGGCGCCTCCGTCCTCAGCCAAGGCTTATGCTAACACAACTGTAGTTGAAGTCATAGTGATTGTGGTGTGCTTGCGTGCGTGTGAGGTGTGCGTGTGTGGGTGTTCAGCCTTATGCTATCCTAACAACTGTAGTTGAAGTCTAGTGATCGTGGTGTGTGTGTGTGTGTGTGTGTGAGGTGGTGTGCGTGTGTGTGTGTGTGTGTGTGTGTGTGTGTGTGTGTGTGTGTGTGTGTGTGTGTGTGTGTGTGTGTGTGTGTGTGTGTGTGAATACGTATGTGATGTTGTTGCCTCTATGTGGGGTGTTGGCGCACACAACTGAATGATCTGACAAGAATTACTGTGCACGTCGAGGCAAGTCAATCGTGGTTACGTTGACATCAAGGCCATCAAGATCAACGATCCTATTTGACTGCATAAGCATGTTCATTTGGTTGACCAGTCGCTCCACAGAGAGTCTTTCCTTGGCCATGAAGGGTACCAACGCTTCCTTGTTCATTCCTGGATGTGCAATAGTGACTCCAATCTGTGCTGTAGGTGATGAGTGTGTCGCCGCAGTGTTTAGTAATGCCTCTAGCGCAACTGGTAGATCACGAGTGGGATTGAAATTGGTGTCGTCAATTGCTAGCCCAAACGTGTAGCAATCTGTGTGAAACTTGGTTGATTTTGTGCATCCCTTGTCTTGAATAGTGAATGGATGGATGTCTTGCCCTCCACCCACTTGTTCCTCTGTAAAGTGTGTCGGCAGTGGTGGTCTTGGTAGATCCAGCTTCTCATAACGTTTAATGATTGCTGCCCTCAACCCAGGAATCCAACGGTAGGACTTGACATTGATTAACGCAACAAGCTCATTGAAGTCCATGATGATGCTAATGATTGGTGAGTCACCCATTTATACTGTTGCATCCATCTTCTTTCCATAGTTGAGCCTTGTCAGTTGGAGGTGCAATGCTCTATTCCCACCACTCCACAGGTGCATACACCAGTAGACCACACTAGCAACCGTAGCCAATGCCAGAACAGCATGCCAGTACCACAGGAATAGGTATGCCTTTTCATACAGCACATTGCCAGGCAGGATACACTCTACCCAATACTGGTTGCCAATCGTACCCATATGCTTGGATGTAAAGTTGCAGTAGACCTTCAATGGAAAGAGGCCATTCATCCAGGCAAACCATCCATACTTGCCATTTAGCATGTATGTGGTTGCACCATAGAACAGAAGAATCACACCCAAATAGAGGAACTTGACTGTCAGGTAGCAGTAGACAAGTGAATCTGGTAGTCTCTCTGCTTTGGCTGGATCCTTGATACCACAGTATGTGAGGCAGATGTGCCATATCCAGTTGGGTATGAGAAGTGCTATGCAGTGAAGAAAGAGAATCAAGGGAATCCACTGGTACCAGTTGATTGGTCGATCCAATCTTGGCTCGTATGTGTTGAATGCGTATGTTCCATTAACAAAGCACATTGACTCAACATAGTCAGCCCAAGTCTTGGGATCTGCAGCCAACTCATCTCCCCATGGGGGTGTGATGCAGTGTATTGGGCTTAGCTGCTTGGAAACAGCCAAACCAATGATAAAGAGGAAGATGTAGAGCGTCGCTCGGGTGTTTAGCTTATCAACTGGATCGTTAAACTCATTCAAACGCAACACATCCAGAGAATACATTGTCACAATGAATCACTGGGATGGGTGCTTATATACTAATCACAACCGCTTTCTTCGAAAGTGCAACTTGCAGTAGATGGTTCCAAATGCAAAGTTGATTGGCTCTCCATCGGTGCCAGTTATAGAGATTTCAATCTCATGGAATCGCTTGAGTGCAACTGGCATGTATTGCAGCTGTGGGAACTCGGCGATGGCAATAGAGGCATATTCTCCTTTGGGTGCAACGACCTTGAGCAGCTGTGCACGAGTGTTTCCAACCAATGAAGGGTAGACGAGGTTGCAGTACACAAAGAAGACGTGTTTTCCACCTTTTGGGTCAGGTGGCAGTTGTGCACGATGCAGAGCTCCCTTCTTCAACACAGGCTCAGTAAAGCCCAGACTGTAGGCAAGTGTTTTGGTCATCCTCACATGGTGCACAGGCTCCTGTATGAGCAGGTTGACTCGGTTCGATCCAGGATCATAGGTAAGCTTGAGCGATTCCTCCTGTCTGTCCCATAGAAGGGTTGCATCCTCAGCAGCTTTCTCAAACCCCCATGTATACTGGCGTTTTACATCATTCATCTTCTTGAACTCATTCATGAGTCTGTTGACAATCTCATTTGCACTGGTGTAATGGTTGTCCTCAAGTCGATAGATTGTCTTCACCTCTGGAATACGTTCTAGATAGTGCGATCCAACAGGAATTCTGATTCTCTTTTCAGGATTGGGTCTGAAGAGGGTTTTCACGCTTTTTGGTATGTAGTCTTCCATGGTGACTTCTAGGGCACATCCTTTGTGGGTAACATAGCTGACTGGGTAGATCAACTCACTCAGTGCAACAACCCATTCTCCAGGTCCCAAGTCCACAGTTTCAGCCAACTTGCATGTGAACACTGAGATTGCTTTCTCTTCAACCGTGTTGCTTGGGACTGTAATGTAGAACTCACTCATTTCTTTAGGTTTGGTGAGGGCAGAATGTATCCAATGCAGGCGCTCAGCACTGACCACCAGATGTTTTTGTCACCATCACGAAGCGACACATTCACCAGCGCAGCAATGATCAGCAAGTAGACTGCAATCACTTGGGAAAAGAACACAATCTCCGACTTTGGAAATTTGGATCCACACAATGGCCAGTGCCTACTACTGCTATCTGAGTTGGAGTCCATTGCAGCTGTCAACACTTGGCTGGCACTTATATACTCTTATCACCTACTAATCTTCACCTTTGACAGTTCTGGTTCATAGTACACCCCTTCAATTGCTTCCCCATCCAACGCTTCGATGCGGTAAGTGGCTGGGCGTCGATGCTCTAGGCGTGTTGAGATCAGAAACACTTCATCGGTGAACTGCCTTGAGTAGCCCTTTCCTAGCTTTGACTTCTCTTTGATGACGCGAACAGCATCTCCAACTTTGTACTGGAACTTTGGACTGTCAGGTAGAGGAGTGCTGTACAGTGTAGCTCTAACCATTGGCTCATTGTCGATGTTGACATTGAATGGCTCCATCTTGATCGATCGATGATAGGTCTTGTTGTACCCTTCAATGATCTTGTTCAGCACAGTGATGTAACGTTTTGTGTTGTTGTGAGTAAAGTGCCTTGAAATCTTGTTCTTGATAGTGCGCTGGAACCGCTCCACAACTGCAGCCTTGATGTCTGGATCAGGTGCCCAAATGTGAACAATGTCGTTATCCTTGACCCACTTGGCAAACTGGCCTTTGAACTCATTGCCACGATCGGTCATAATCCGTGCAGGTTTGCCTTGTTTCTTCAACATTCGTTTAAAGGCTTGTAGTACACTAGTTGGCATCTTGTTCTTTATAGCTTCAGCCCATGCAAACTTTGAGAAGATGTCAATGCAGCACAGGATGTATTTGAAACCAGAGTTGTGCCTTGAAAGCTTGGAGTAGTCAATGAGGTCTAGCTGGTAGTCATATCCAATGCCAAGTGATACCATTCGATTCCTCTTGAACCTTCTTAGTGAAGGTTTGTGTTTTGTGTAGGTGCTGACAGACTGAAGGTAGTCAATCACATCCTTTTGCTTGATGTGTGGGTTGACCTTCTTTGCTTCTCTATACAATGTGTTTACGCCAGCAAAGTAGGCAGGGGAACCAGGTGTCAAGTAGAGTTTTTTCAGCACACGATTCATAATGCAACAGCGCTTGTCACAGAGAGGTCACTTATATAGAGATTCGAATCGCAATGTCTCCTTGATTGGATGCTTGGCACTCTTCTTCACTATCAAGGGTCGTCCTGAGCCCACTTGGGGGCTCTTCTTGTTCGCCTTCTTTGGCGTTCGAGGTGGCTTGGGTCTATGTAGTGATGTAGGAGTGTGAGGCTCTTCACGCACAGCAAACTTGAATCTGTTGCCAAGAGCCATCTCTGGAACATGGTTCTGCATGAGCATTGCCTCAAACTCATCCCAACCAACTGGATTCTCTCTAACATAGTCTCGTACTGCATGGTGGAACAGTCGCCCAATGCTTGAACCAGAGATTGGATGGCCATTGCTATCCAACAGTTCACCACCTTCATTGAACTTAATCTTGTCTCTCTTAGACTGTAGAAAGTCCATGAGAGAGTTGGCAGTACGCTGCTTTGTGTATGGAATTCCATCCAAGACATGCTGCCATGGTATATCCGCCAATGTCTCCACCTGCTTCACTAGCACTGGCTTTGGCTTCTTCACAGTGTCCTTTGCCACTGAGTAGCGAGCAAGAGCATCATGAAACAGTTTGACTCTGAGGTCATCATCCACAGTGTAGTCCTTTATGATATCCTGCATCTCTTGACCAGTTGCATTCATGTGTGTCTTGGCCATATCAGGCATGTCTGCAGGGACTAGCTTCATCTTACGCATCCTCCAGTAGTGATGCAGTGACCGCAGCAACTGTTGGCAGTAGCACAGCAGTGAGTAGTCCACTACCCTTTTGAATCAACACCTTGCGCTTCTCAGCAACTGAAGTTCCTTTGTCTGCAATGCGCACCACTGCAGCACCAAACTTGCGTAGACGGGTCTTTTGGGCAGGAGTCAATGGAATGTTCCCACGAGCCAGGTTGTGACAACACTCAGCAATGCTCTTGATTGTCTCGCTATCCAACCCTCGTAAGATTGCAAGCCGTAGTCTTGGCTTAGAGTCGCAGAGAAGGCGAAACAATGCCAGGTTTTGCTTCAGACGAGAAGTCATCATTGCCGCAATGGTTCAGCACTGTATTTATACCTTCCGAATGAGGTACACATAACAGATCTCATCAGGAAAGATGTTCGTTCGAAGACGCAATGCATCGTGAGTAGCAGGGTGAAGGTCAATCAACAGGTATCCATATTGCTTCTTAGTCGCATCTTCAAAAGCTTCCACAAACTTCTTGACATGTCCAGGGTACATCTGACGACCAATGTTGTTCATCTGCAGTGCATCACTAGCTGAACGAAACAGCACAATGTAACCTGCATTGAGTCGTGCAGTTCGAAGACCCTTGTAGAAGAAGTTTTGAGTGAGAAAGATCACAGTGATGTTGTGGTGATGGGCCCCTCGGGTGAACAATGTAGTCAGCAGATCCGACTTGGAGCACTCAACCATAAGGTCATCAAACACAACCAGCTTTGAGACTGACTTGTCCTTGAGGGCTTCGCCATCAGGCAGGCCTTCCACGAACTTGACCTGTGATGGCAGGTTTGCATAGCTATCGTTCCATATGGTGTAGCACCAGATTATCTGATCCATCTTCTTGGTAAACATCTGATCTGCTAGCCGAACCAACTTGACAGTGAATGTTGTCTTTCCTGATTGGGTAGGCCCAGCAATGATGATGCTTGAGTTGGCATGTATTCGAACATCATCGTAAGTGTCCATTGTAGTGAATAGGGTGCTATGCATTGGTGCCTTATATACTTTTGTTACCCACCTGCATGTTGATGCATCATCATTGTGATATGACACTGGCTCTATTTTGCTAGGGGGAATTATGTTTGTTTGTGAGCCTTGTGGGTTCAAGTGTGGACATGAGAAAGAGTTTAAGCGTCATGTAAAGGTGTCAAAACGTCACAAGCTACTGATGGAGCTGGCTGCTGGCATCATCCCCAAGTACTACTGCCAAGACTGCCTAAAGCCATGCTACACACAAAAGTGCCTCAATGACCATCTCATGAGCAAGCAACACAAGTCAGCAGTCAAAGACATCCACACATGTGCAGAGTGCAGCACCAAGCACATTGGACAAGATGAGTATGATGCCCACCTCCAGTCATTTCGACATGAAGCAATGGAAGCTCTTGGTGACAGTGATAGCGACTGCGATAGCACCTTGTGAGAGTATATAAGGGGCGTTCATATGGCCTGTGCTCAAGGATGCGTGTGCTGTATGAACCACTTTCTGCTGACCAGCTTGGTGGCACTCTACACGTGTACAAGGGCTTGCCATTCCAGCGTGGTTCAGGGCTTGGTGGTATCTTTCGCTCAATCGCTCGATTTCTTCTGCCAATTGGCAAGACATTGGGCAAGAATCTTGTTGCTGGAGCTGCCAACGTTGCCAGTGACGCTCTCGAAGGCAGTAACGTCAAAGAGTCTGTAAAACGAAACGCAGCAAGGGCAATCAAAAAGACTGCAAGAAAGGTCGTTGACAAGCAGGAAGGCAGCGGACTTGGCAAACCACCCAAGACTGAGGCAGTTCCAAAAAGGCTAAATAGAGTCATCAAGCGAAAAAAGGGCAGCAAGAAGAAGTATGGCATACCTTTTGGATAAGGAGATGCCGCTGGCTTCCAAGACTGAGCTGGCTCTCTTCTCAATTCCACCTACTCAAGTTGTGGTTGACTCTACTGCATTGGTTCCAGTCTATCCCAAGCATGCCTTGTCAAGCAGTGGAGCTGGGCCATACATCTTTGAGCTGTCTCGAGATCCACAGTACCTGGACCTAAACAGTTCATTCCTGTACATGAAGTTCTCAGTGAAGACCAAGGATGGAAATATGGCTGCAGCAGATGGAGATGCAACTCCTTATACAGCTGGTCTGGTGAACAACTTTGCATGCAGCCTGTTCAAGCAAGTGCGACTCCACTTCAACAGTCGCATGGTGTACGATTCGGGCAGCAATTATGCTTATCGCTGCTACATTGAGAACCTGCTCAACTGCTCCAAGGACACAAAGACTGGCATTCTCACCATTGGCGGGTGGTATCAAGATACTCCTGGAGCATTTGATAAGCCAGCTGATAACAAGGGCTGGAAGCATCGTGCTGCTCTGATCAATGGCAGCAAGTATGTCGAGCTGATGGGTGCTCTTCATACAGACACATTCAGTCATGATAAACTCATGCTGAATGGTGTTGACATTCTGCTCGAATTGCACCGCCAGCCTGAACAATTCTGTCTGCAAGCTACAGATGATGAAACATTCAAAGTTGAAATTGAGTCACTCATCTGGTACGTCAAGAAGGTGGATGTAATGCCATCAATGAGAATGGCTATTGAGAAGCAGCTGGCTGTCGAACCTGCAAGATATGCAATCCGTCGCACTGAAGTGATTGTCAAGCATCTAGAGAGTGGACGCAAGGAGATTCACAACATGCCACTCTCAAATGGACAGCTGCCTCGCCGTGTTGTACTTGGGATGGTGACGAGGAACGCCTATGCAGGGTCGTTGAAAGCGAATCCCTTCAACTTCCAGCACTTCTCTCTCACTGGCATGCAGCTGCATGTTGGTGGTGTACCTGTGCCAAGGAACCCATTGCTGATGGACTTTGAGAGGGGGTTGTACACAAGGCCCTACTTTATGCTGTATGATGGACTCAACCTGCCAATGGATGGTCCAGGAAATGGCATATCGTACGATGCGTTTGGCCAAGGATACACATTCCTTGTCTTTGACCTCACTGCTGATGGATCCGAGTCTCTGCAGCTGATCAAGAATGGTGCTGTCTCATTGGATGCCACATTTGAAAAAGCAACGAAAAGCGACCTCAAGTTGATCTGCTTCCTAGAGTATGATTCCGTCATGTATATAAACCAGAGTAGAGAGATCTACTATGACTTTTCGGCATGAATACTCGGCAGTTGATGTCTGCGGTTAGTTCTGATGAATACATCTCTGAGGTGTGCCTTGGTGTCTTTGCATGTGACAGAGTACCAACACTACGTCCAAACACTTGTGTTATCATCAATACTGATCCACACCAATTGCCTGGCAAGCACTGGATTGCAATCTATGTGACAAGAGGAGGGCGTGCTGAGTGGTTCGACACCTTTGGAAGACCTGTTGATGTGGAGCTCAAATTCATAGTGTCTGAGTTGCCAACTTGGCACAACAAAAGACAAGTGCAATCTCTTGGAACAGACACATGTGGAGCACACTGTCTATACATGCTGCATCATCGGTGTCGAGGAGTGCCTGCTGAAGAAGTTATTCAAACATACGCAAATGACCTGTGCAGGAATGATCAAGATGTTGTAGAGTTTGTCGAGGAGAACTTTGAGTTGGCTCTGCCATCAGACCTCGCCATCTGTCAGAAGTGTGTCATACATGCACTCAAATCTATATAAAGCAGTGTCCATTTGTCAGTATCAATCAGTCATGGAGAAAGACTGGATGGGCGACCTTGTTAGTGACATTCTCGGTCCTCCGTGGTATGTAGTCGAGCCCAAAGAAGAAGCCCTCCAGCATGGAGGCACGCCCCAAGAGCCCAGTGAAGATAGCCAGCAAGATAGTGTGCAACCCAAGCCACCTGCCAAAGAACCCAAGGCTGATGGCAAAGATGCGCAGCTCGAACTCAAGGCTGGGGGCAAAGAGGAACTGGAACCCAAGGCAGAAACCAAAGAAGTTCGTAAGCAAGTGGAGCCCAAGGCAGGAGGCAATGAAGCTATCAAGCCAGTCAAGCACGGGCGCAAACCCACAAAGATTCTACCCAAGCAAGCCAAGGGGGTTCAGACAGCCAAGCAGACAGCACCCGAGTCTGCAAAGCAAGGCAAGGGGATTCAGCCAGCCAAGCAGACAGCACCCGAGTCTGCAAAGCAAGTCAAGGGGATTCAGTCAGCCAAGCAGGCAGCACCCGAGTGTGCCAAGCAGGCCAAGGGGCATGCAGAGAATACACCCAAGCCATCCAAGCAGACTGGCAAGATGAAGCGCACTATGTCTGAGGAAGCACCCCCTAGCAAGGCAGTGAAACATGATCCGAATCCGTTCTTTGTCACCTACTTGTGCAAGCACTGATTTTCTCTCGCGTGAAAAATACTTGTTGAATCATTCACTTGTGTGCTTCAACCCTCGATGCAGAGCCAACAACATTCATTCATGCATTCACACACCCACAGACCTCACACACACCACGACATCACTACGATTTCATCTACACCAACAGTGGTAGTTTGTTAGGGCAGCATAAGACTCAACAGCCCACACACCACACACACACACACACACACACACACACACACACACCTCACGCACACACCTCACGCACACACCTCACGCACTCAAGCACCTTGACATCACTACTGTAACTTGTTTCAACACCCAACATGCACAACTTGTTTCAACTACAGTTGTGTTAGCATAAGCCTTGGCTGAGGATGGAGGCGCCCACTGCAGGGCGGGCAGCCTCCGGCCTGCCGCCCTGCACTTTGTCGCCCAACTCACCAAGTGGAGGGGAAGGGGGGCGGCCCTCCACTCCCCCAGCACAGGGGCGGCCCTCCACTCCCCCAGCACAGGGGCGGCCCTCCACTCCCCCGGGGCGGGTCCCCAGATTTCCTCCCGGGGCAGCAAGAGCCAACAGTCGCATCACAGCCATTGTCAGAGACAGCAACAGTTCACATGCACGCCCACCCCACCCACGATCACATCAGAATCACAGCTGTCTCTGATCGTTCAGGGGGTGGTTCTGGATGGCTGGTGCCGATGTGGGGAAGAGAGCTGCCGACTCCGACGAGGCTGCAACGATGGATGGGGCCGATCCACACCAGCACAAACAACAAGGCAAACAACCTGGTGTGGGCCGTCGATGAGTAGGCTCTTGATGGCTGGGGCGCTTTGAAACCTGCAACAGCAATCCAACATCGAGGTCACTAGGGGATCCAGGATAATCTGACATAGGGGGGAGTTCTTTCATTGCAAGTCTATCCTAAGGCCTGGCATCGCCATTTGCATCGTTTGCTCAACACACAATAATGCAATCCAACCACAGCAGCACAGGCGAAACGCTTTTGTGCGCCTTAATCCATGGAATGCCCACTTTGCCCCTGTGCTCGTCCTTCCTCTCAACCTCCCTAGCCTACCTGACTGGAAGGGGCCATCCCCCCACCCCTTCTGGATCTGGTAGTGACAGCAAGACTTGCAAATGCGCCCGCACCGACACACAGACATGCACATACGCACTCACGAATGGTTGCTGATGGCGCCGACGGGGAGGCGATGCAGCTTCGGCACTTAGAGCGGCGTCCAGATAGGGGGAAGCCAACGTCCGATTCTTTCAAGACCTGAGACACAACTGGTTCTGCAAAAGCACCAGCACCAGCACACGAACGCACGCACTCACAGAGATAACTGCCGATGACTGGGGGCGCATCGCAAAAGCGGATCGTCAGCTTGATCGGCGTCCAGACGAGAAGAGCCGACTCGAGCCAACGCCCAAAGGACGAGCGAGCGCCGTCTTTCGATCGCCGCCAACTACAGCACGCGGCAACGGCCTGCCGACCCAACCTCTAAAATTCGCAGCGAGTTGGGCGCAGGCGTCGAGTTACCATAAGCTCCTGTCGATCTCCTTGACGGCGGCGGCGTCGGCCTCGTCCAGGCGGCCGCTCAAGGCCTCGGCACGGCACCGAACAACGAACTCGCGAGAAAACGCTGATGAAGCGCGGTCGGAAGTCGGCTAAACGTTGTTGCCCAACTCCAAGGCAATGGAACATACTGTAGCTTGCGGAAAATTTGTTGCTGGCACTGCTCGCGCCGAGAAAACTGGAGTAGCAGCGGCGCGACGCCCACTGTATGGCTGCGCCATACAGTGCAACGCTTTTGGACCACCAGCGCACTACAGTCAGCACGGGAGAGTTTGGATTCTGAACTACCGTAGTCCCCAATTTTTCCCCGCGAAAGCAGTTATAGAAAAACAGTGAGACGGCTGCTGGCGCAGCGAGACGGCTGCGGGCGCAGCGAGATGGCTGCTGGCGCAGCGCAGCCGCGGCGGTTACTGTTGGGATGGCCGCCGGTGGCGGCCGCCCAACAGCACCCTCCCCCACCTCACCAGGGTAGGGGGATGCCCCTCGGCTCACCTAAACGAAAGAATTTTGCGGCTACCGTATCCCCAAGAAAAAATAAAAATTGACATACCGTAATCTTGCGTTGCAAACGGAGGGGGGGCCAATAGAGAATTTTTCAGAGAACGCAGAGACAATGGCAGACGGTGTTCTGGCTCCTGTTGGTGGTGCTGCTGTTTGGGGCGGCGTTCTACACGGCTTTTGGCTCGGTACAGTCGTGGGCTGCCGGCGACGACGACAGCAGCGGTGCCGCTGACGAAGAGTGCAACGCTCTCATGAGGCCCGCCCTGCCACTGCTAGACGCTGAAAGGGACAAACGCGCAATTGCGTAATTCTGTTGACCAGCAGACAAGAGAGTCGCTGAGATCTCGCTAGCAGGTGGCGCCACTCTCACGATTGGTAATGCTACGTAGCATTGACGAACGGACGTCGACGTTCACAGCAGAAAAGTCCACACCATTTTGCAGACTGCGAGGTATTGTATTGTTGTAATATTGTAAATAGGTATGGATTTACGGCCGGTTTATCAGGCAACGCCATACGCTATAGTCGTCAATCCATTGTTCTCGAAGACAGTGCTCGACTTTAATAGTGTCACTGCAATAACGTTTGAATGCTCAAAGTGCACAAAATCAACTTCTAAAGGGCTAAAGTGGTCAGTCTGCTGCGAAATCTGTTAGTGTACCTATGTAACCCATAGCTGCATGCAACTCTCCCTAAAAGTGAACTCGCGTCGAGCAGGTTGCGGTCGTCGATGTTGAATCGGAAGCAATCGGAACCGGAAATTGAAACAGAATGTGGAATGGAACCTTTACGTGCACGCCGTCCTAGCGCGCGAGTAGGCTTCACAAAATACACCAACGTTTACTCACTTTTATCGTTTTAGACAGGGTGAAAATCCTTTAGGAGGGGTGTAGGGGGAGGGGTCGGTGGTGTGTTGGAAAAATAGTGGAGGAAGGGTAAGTCACGTTTCACCGTTTTCCCGCCTGTTTCCTAGCCTAATCTCCGTGAACGCAGAGTGTGTACACACAGCCTGACAGCTGCGTTTTACTGTGCTGCTGCACACATTCCTAGGTAACCCCGTCTGCTGCTGACGCGCCGCCATCTCCACAACATCTCTCTCATCAAAAGTTGCGAGCCGTTTTTTTAATTCCACACAAAAGTAGGTGTAAAACACGAGTTCCGCAGCAATGCCCTACGTAAAGATTTCGACCAACGTTGCGAAGGAACGACTCCCGACGGACTTGGAGAAATCCCTGATCAACACCATCCCTACCACCATGGACAAGACTCCCGACGTACATAAGTAGTTTCGGCTTGCATCCTTCTGTATTTGTCAGTTTTTTCGTTTCTCTATCGTCTGTTTCCTAACATCGCGGCTCCCGCGGATCACGCGACATTGGCGCCCCTTCAAAACCGACACCGAGTGAATTAAAAAAGTTCTGGTTGCCTAGCTCCCAAACCAAAACAGTGTTATGGGACCTCCCGATTACAGAAATATTTTTACCCTGCCAGCTAGCCGCTGAAACTTTGCTGGCTGGTGGTCTTCAGAACGTTGTCGGCGTTGATTCCACCTACCTTTGTTGTCCTTCAGCTGATCATGGTGCACGTGATGGCGGATCAGCAGATGACCTTCGGCCGGGACGAGAGGCCGTGCGCGTTCCTGTACCTCATGGCGAAGGGCGGGCCCATCGGCACGGCCGAGCTCAACCAGCGTCTCTGCGCGCCCCGCTCTACGCACTTCTCCAGGACGTCCAGTCCGATAGGTTCGGCTCTTCTTTTAAGAACGCTCACAACGAAGTTTGTTTGTTTGTTTGTTTGTTTGTTTTTTTATTCGTCGAAGCACGGTGTACGACATTACAAAGGTACGAAGGCGAAGCACAGCGAGCGAGCGAATTATGGGTACACATGTGTCACAACAAACAAAGTACAAATGTCCACAGGTATTAATTGGAGGGAGGGGGGGGGGGGTGCAACGCCTGCCAACTGTTTACGTTATCACGTGCGAGACATGGCTAGGTGACACCAAAAAGGTGATTTTATAACCTAACCATTTAAGAATTGAGATAGGTTTTCCTTTAAAAGTTTATGTTTAAATGTAATAATAGTTTTGGAGTTGACCGTTCCTTCCGACAAGGCATTCCAAGCAGCAATGACCCTATTCGAGAAGAAGTGCGCTCTATACTGAGTATTGTGCTTTTGTGGACGGAGTTTAAAATTATGCCCCCTCGTTCTGCTGTCTCTATTTAAGGTAAAGAAATCTTTAAATTTATTGGAAGTTTGTTTGTGAATTATTTTATTAAGGAAAAATTTGCAGGGGGCTGCAAAAAAAGGAGAATATGTGACACTCTATTGTTGAAGTCCAGTTTGAAAAGAAGTGGTATTAAGGCATGTACCCCCACTGATTTCTAGCCACTTCCGCATTGCAGCTGATCAACTCCACTTTGAACAAACCATGTATAAAATCCGAACCAAGCACAGCAACAAGTCACATATTCGGCGATTTTTGTGTTCGCTTGCAATGGAAGGAAATGTGCAGCGAAAAATGCGGCAACTTGAACTGACTGACATTTACATAGATTGAGTGTGAGAAATTAGCACATGCCCCATGGAACCCCACGCACACGCACGTACGCATGCACGCACGCACTTGCGCACGCACGCACGCACGCACGTACGCGTGCATGGACACACGCACGCAGGCATGCACGCACGCAGGCATGCACGCACGCACGCACGCACGCACGCACGCACGCACGCACGCACGCACGCACGCACGCACGCAGCACTCATGCAAGCATTACGGCACTACACAAATGTTATACAAACAGTTCATCATTGTGTGGAATGCCGGAAGGGAATGGAGCAGGATTGTAGTACGTATATGTGCCTCTCGCCTACACATCGACATCACCAGCTGTACATCATCAACAACTGACATTGCAAAAATTTTAGCAAGGGACCAATTGATTCTGCAGGAACTTTAGCCGTGTCAGGTCCATGGAAATGGGCAATGACAACGTCGGAGAGAGATGAGATATGAGTTGATGGACGTTTGCGGCATTTTGGCTTGGCTGAGTGAGATGGCTCGCACAAAAATCGCCGAATATGTGACTTGTTGCTGTGCTTGGTTCGGATTTTATACATGGTTTGTTCAAAGTGGAGTTGATCAGCTGCAATGCGGAAGTGGCTAGAAATCAGTGGGGGTACATGCCTTAATACCACTTCTTTTCAAACTGGACTTCAACAATAGAGTGTCACATATTCTCCTTTTTTTGCAGCCCCCTGCAAATTTTTCCTTAATACAGTGTTTTTTCGAAAGATGAGGGGGTTTCTGTAATTCAACACACGCAAGCATGCACGGACGAACGCACGCTCACATGCTTGCACGCACGCGCGCTCGCACGCACGCACGCACGCACGCACGCACGCACGCACGCACGCACGCACGCACGCACGCACATACGCACACACACGTTCACTGACGCAGGTTCACACACAATGTACCTGTGACTGAATCAAACAAGGCAAAATTGAAGTAAAGCAAAGTACCAACAGCCTAGCAGACATACATGCATGCATGCAGTGCTATATTGCTGCGTCAGAGCATAGATCACCATGACTAGACGGTCAACTTTTGTGTTTTTGCCAAAGTGATCGGACCTACCCCCAGCAAGTTTCGTGCGAAGCAGCCCATTTGTTGGTGTGCGTGCGTGCGTGCACATCTGTAGTGCCATATTGGTTCGTCGGAGCATAGCGGTGTAAAGAAACAAAATGATCTGCACGTGCAGGCGGTCAACTTTTGTGTTTTGGCCAAAGTGATCCGACCTACCCATATCGATATTTATCGATTATCCCGGAAGTGAAAATATTTTGGTGCGTCGGATCGTGTTGACTTCAAGGAATGAAATGTTCTACATCAAAGGGCGATCAACTTTATTATTGATGTTTAGGCCATCTGACCTAACCACACCGAAATATCGCCAATTTCCGTTATTGATATAATGGGGGAGGTATTTTGGTGCGTCCAATTTGGTCCAATTGTTGAAAGTAACACAAGTCATGTCATGGCGACCAACTTTCTCCTTTACAGCGAAGCGCTGCGATGTACCGTTAAAGCGCCTATAGGGCACAAAATTTGTGCCTATTTCCAAGGAAATCAATCGATAATTGGATAAAATCGGCAATATCTCGAGATCGGTACGAAGTACACACAAATCCTTTGGCATGCAACATTCCCATCGCTAGGCGGCTTCACATACCCAGTTTCGTCGCGATAGGTCCTGGCGTTCGCGAGCGCCGTTCCAAAAACCTGGCAGAGAACACGAAAAAAAAAAGCCACAAAATTGGAACATTTTTGGAACTATTGACCGCTTTCAAGAAAGCAAGGAAACGCGTTCTGGCGCATTCGATGCCCCAGAAGAAGGCGGTTCATTTGCGCCATAACGCGTCGAAATCCGTTCAGGCAATCAAAAGTTATAGGCGATCGAAAATTCAAAAACCCGCATTGAGAAGTGGTCACATATTAGGGTTGTACGCTGACGCGTACACCCTGATAGACATAGATTAAATCGGCATGTAGCCGCCGTAGCTCAAGGAGGGGAAGACCAATGCGCTCTCTCCGTTCATCATATGACAGGTGGCGTAGTTGCGGAATATTTCGGGTGAAAGTTCTCTGAATTGACTCCAGCTGCCTTGTGTTACCAACCATGACCGGATTCCAACACGGGGAAGCATATTCAAGACTGCTTCTAACAAACGCGCAAAATAACACTCTTAACACATTCAAATCTCTAGTGTGAAAGCAGTTTAGTATTGCGGAAGCTCTTAGACCAGCAGCCTTACTAATCTGGTTGCAATGTTCAGTAAAACGAAGGTCTTTGGACACAATGACGCCCAAGTCACGCATAGTTTCTACCGTAGATAGCTGTGTTCCTCCTACACTGTAGTTTGTTCTATCCTTGCGATTTATTCCGAGGTGAAGGACTGAACATTTGGACAGAGAAAGTTGGAGCTGATTTTCGTTGCACCATTGATAAATTGAATTCAGAGAGTTTTGCAGCTTGCTGCGATCGTCTACCAATTTGGACCGAAAATACAGCTTGCAGTCATCCGCAAACAGTTTGAGCGAAACTTGGTTTGCAACAGCTGGCAGGTCGTTGATGAAAATAAGAAAAAGGAGCGGACCTAGCACGCTACCCTGAGGGACTCCACTACCAACTGGTGTGCTATCAGAAAATGTCTCATTTACTTTAACCCGTTGGGTGCGATTTGTTAGCCAGCTACTGAGCCAATTGGTAATTGAGTGCGCAATTCCATAGCACTTAAGTTTATGCAGCAACTTTGAGTGGCTAACTGTATCGAATGCTTTGGCAATGTCCAAGTAAGCTATGTCAACAGGTTGTCTAGCATCCAATTCGTTAGTCCAGTCATTCAGACATTCTAGAAGTTGACTAACGGTGCTACGCTTGGCCAGGAAACCGTGTTGCGCAGAGGTGATTAACCCATTAGATTACTTGTGCGCTAGGACACGTTTTTTGATAAGACTTTCGAAAAGTCTACAGGATGTACTGGTGATACTAATTGGTCTGTAATTGGAAGCGTTGTTTTTGGCGCCCTTTTTAAACACGGGTGTAATGTTTGCGCACAGCCAGTCGGGTGGTACTTGGGCTGTGGTCAAGGATAAATTGAAGATTCGCATAAGTGGGTAGGCAATTGCAAGCGCCACTCTCTTTAATAGGTACTGTGGAATTCCATCGGTCCCTGAGGAGAACTTATTGGGCAACTTAGAAAGCGCTAGATAAATGTCAAATTCAGAGAAGTTTGGAGGTAACATGCGTACTTGGGTTTGAGAAGACAATTCCAATGGCTCGTTATCGTCTGTGACAAAAACTGAGGAGAATTGATTGTTTAGAATGGAGGCTTTTTCAGCATCAGTGTGCCTAAGCGAACCATCGGAGGCTTTGAGGGAAGCTACTGTAGGAATTGTCTTCATACGCCCACACACATACTTCCAAAATTCGCGACTGTTCCCACGCCTAGCCAAACTGTTTTCAAACGCACATTGCTCCCTGAGGATGGCTCTATTTGCTGCTCTGTTAGCTGTTTTCCAGTTGTTGTAGTCATCTTGGTTTTGTGTAGCTTTAAACTTGTTGTGTAGTCTCTTCTGCTTATTAATTAACTTGCGAACTTCCTTTGAGACGGGTTTGTTTTTTGGAGTGCCCATTGGTACAAAGTGCTCGATACAGTGATGCAAAATGTTTTTGAAATGATTCCACATACTGACAGCGTTGGTGCAGGTTGCGAATAGAGCCACCCAATCTACAGTGAGTAAATATTCGTTCATAGCTGTGTAATTCCCATTCACATACTTACGGTAACTGCGCAAGGGTATATTAGTGTCCAGTGATTCAATAGTTTGAAAAGTGACAGCTAGGTGGTCTGAGGTTATAAGAGGGGGTTCTACAGTCACTGAGTGTATAATCTGCGGTTGGTTAGATAGCACAAGATCAAGAATGTTGTTCCCCCGCGTTGGCCGGTCAACATGTTGTTCTAACCCAGTAGAGAGGAAGTATCGGAAAACTAGTTTTTCTGCTGTGCGTGCGTCTGTCCTTTGGGTGAGACTGGTCCAGTCCACGCTAGGTAAGTTGAAGTCTCCCACTAGGATAGAGGGGTGGTTGACAGAGAGCGCATTGGTCAAGTACGAGATGAGTGGGGCCGAGTCGTTAGACGACGGTGGTCGATATACATTAGTTATGCGTACGCGGGTATTCTTTAGATAGAGATCAACAGACAGTGCTTCGAACTGTGGGTGGGATTGGGCTGGGATAGAGACAGCAGAACGAATGCTGTTAGGAACTAGAATGAGACACCCCCCGCCTAGACGGCCAGAACGGTCAACTCTGTAGGTGGTATGAGAGGACTGGTTCTCAAGGAGCGCAGAGGGGAAGGTGGCATCTAGCCAAGTCTCGCATATGCAGACAATGAAGTTGGCAAGCGTTGTGCGCAGATATGTATGCAATTGGTCGCACTTCTGACCATACCTAAGTGACTGTGCGTTCAATAAATAGAAACACAAGGAGGATGTGGGACTTTGAATTGGGGAGGGGGGAGGGAGGGAGAAGGGAGAAGCTGCATGCACAGGTGGCAACTGCGAGGAGGACGCGCGACTCAGATCGACATGGGGCTGGGGACGGGGGGCGGCATGAGGCTGGGGATGGGGAGCATCAAGCCTACCTATAGAATCGCACCTACACCTACTAGCAACTACTGCAGATGGGCCGCGGCCACGATTGTTGCGAAGAATGCGCGCGACAGAGCACTTGGGAGGGTGTGCATTGAGCGACTGAGGCTGTAAGGCGGGTGTCGCACTGAGACGCTCGAGCACGGAGGCGCTGGCCAAGGGCTGAGGTGCGCTGCAGGGCCGAAACACAAGGCTCTTTAGTTTAAAGGCTGGCGGTGGCGGGTGGGGTTGGCTCTGAGGGCGTCGCGCTCGGACCGCAGCATCACCTGGTCTCGGTAGATGACGACGTCCTCGTTGTTGGCCTTTCGCTCGAGCCGCTGCTTGTTGAGGTGGCGCTGCTGCTCCAGCTGTCCTGGGGTAAGATCAGGCCGCACGTAGAACGCCGGCCTGCTTTGTCCGGTGGGCAGTTGACTCAGCAGGTAGGGACGCAGGCCTGTCAGAAAGCGGATGCGCGAGTCGGAATTGGTGAACTTCACCTTGACAATGCGCGGCTTGTCCTTGACGGGTGCGCGGTCGCGCGGGTGTCGAAAGACGGGTTCGATGGCGGTGGGCGCAATTCCCAGCTGACCAGCCAGATTCGCCACCACGGAGCCGTCGTCCTGCGCGGGACGGTCGGAGATGCCGGGAGTGGGCTCCGGCAGTCCGACCAGCACCAGGTTCAGCCGCTTCTTCTCTTTCAGCTGTTGCTCGGAGAGAGCGCCGACCAGCGACTGCTTGAAGCCGTCGCTCTGGAACAGAGCCGCGGGAGGCTGCCCCCAGTCCAGCGTCTGAGACGGCGGCGGTCCGGCCTTGAGCGCCTTGATCGCCATCTCCAGCTCGTTCACGCGATCCGTCAGCTCCTGGGTGGTGACTCTGTGGAATTCCTCGAGAGAGGCGGCGTGCTGCTCGAGGGTGGAGATCTTTTCGCGCATCGCTTGCGTCTCCTCGAACATTGCCGTCTGCGACTCGGCAATGGCCTTTTCGACCGTCTGCTTGATGATGTCCGGCAGGTCATGCTGCAGCCGCCTCAGTAACTCCTCATACGAGCCGACTTCTTGCGGGCTCGCCGGCACCTTTGTGCTGCTCTTGGCAGAAGAAGACGACGACGACGACGAGCACTTGCAATTGCGCTTGAGCTTGGCGCACGATGGGCAGCGGTCCATTTTCACTGCGGACTTGCAAGGACGCTGTTTACTATCTCCTCTATTGATCTCTTGCCTTTTTTCTAGCTGAGAAGAGACAGAACGGGCGGAGTGTTGCGCTTGCGTGCGTGCTTGCGTGCGTGCGTGCGTGTGCGTGCGTGCGTGCGTGCGTGCTTGCGTGCGTGCGTGCGTGCGTGCGTGCGTGCGTGCGTGCGTGCGTGCGTGCGTGCGTGCGTGCGTGCGTGCGTGCGTGCGCGCGTGCGTCCGTGCGTGCGTGCGTCCGTGCGTGCGTCCGTGCGTGCGTGCGTGCGTGCGTGCGTGCGTGCGTGCGTGCGTGCGTGCGTGCGTGCGTGCGTGCGTGCGTGCGTGCGTGCGAACGAGCGTACATCCCAGTTTCTTGGGGGGGGGGGGGGGGAAACGGTGTCGTAAACGCGCACACGCTACATATACATAGCTTTCAGATTACGCTTCAATGTTGCTTGGGCGTTTCAGGGCCTTCATTAGGTTCGAAAATATTGAAGGCCAAGACGTCGCGCACAATGGCTGCGTGCTGGTCTGAGAACAGGACACATCCTTGCAAAGCGGTACGTGGTGGGGAAAGGCCTCCATACAGACACACATTTCACAACTTTAACTAAGCCATTCTGATCGTTACGCACGGTGTTTTCAGCTGCGTCGTTTTTCTTAATCTGCCTCACGTTGTTTGGACCAGCTGTATGAGCTTCACTGCTTCCTGTTCAGTCTATCGAACCCGGCTTACGAATACCATACATAGGTATAGGTACAGGTCTCGGTTCGAGATTTAGCGTGGTATGGTGATTGTGTTTAGGCCTAGCATGCCCATTTGTGAGGTCCGGTCTCCCCCTCCCACACCCGCCGCTACTCAAACCCCTCTCCAACTCCCACTATTTTTGTGATTTTACAATCGAATTCCAGAAATTTTACTGGCACATAATCGGACAGAATTTACAAACTGTTGGGACAAAACGAGCAAAAAGGCAGCAGAGTAAAAACTCGAAAAAGGCAGAGTACACAGTTAGCCGCGCGCGCGGCGCACGCACGCACGCACGCACGCACGCCCGTCCGCCCACCCGCCGGCACGCACGCACGCACGAACGCACGCACGCACGCCCGCCCGCCCGCCCGCCCGCACGCACGCACGCACGCCCGTCCGCCCACCCGCCGGCACGCACGCACGCACGAACGAACGCACGCACGCACGCCCGCCCGCCCGCCCGCCCGCACGCACGCACGCACGCCCGTCCGCCCACCCGCCGGCACGCACGCACGCACGAACGCACGCACGCCCGCCCGCCCGCCCGCCCGCCCGCACGCACGCACGCACGCCCGTCCGCCCACCCGCCGGCACGCACGCACGCACGAACGAACGCACGCACGCACGCCCGCCCGCCCGCCCGCCCGCCCGCACGCACGCACGCACGCCCGTCCGCCCACCCGCCGGCACGCACGCACGCACGAACGAACGCACGCACGCACGCCCGCCCGCCCGCCCGCCCGCACGCACGCACGCACGCCCGTCCGCCCACCCGCCGGCACGCACGCACGCACGAACGAACGCACGCACGCACGCCCGCCCGCCCGCCCGCCCGCACGCACGCACGCACGCCCGTCCGCCCACCCGCCGGCACGCACGCAAGCACGAACGAACGCACGCACGCACGCCCGCCCGCCCGCCCGCCAGAATCGAAAGGATCTGCTGCCGAACCGGTGTGCTCAGCGCGGCGATCACGAATGGGTTGATCTGAACGTAGTGAAGCTGCTGTAGTGAACAGACCGCAGCGCACAGACGCACGGCCGCCAGCCGCCGACCAAGCAGCGGGTGTCCAACGTGAAGTAGTAGAGAGCCGCGATGGACATGAAGTCGCCAACAACGGAGGAGTGAAGCCAACAGTAGGAGACAAGCAGAGCCTGGTGATTGTCCAACCGTAGTCGTGCCCAAGTGCAATACGTGTATACACATACCTACATAGGTACGTGTGCATATAAACGGTCGATTGTCATTGTTAGGGTTGTTACGATTGTTACGGTAGATAGATTCAGACTAACACAATCTCACGGTAGGATAACGCAAAGTTGTGTGCACAAGATCTGACGAATGTTTCTATGCGAACGGGGAGCATCCATATACTATGTATGTACATTGTACACTGCCCACAGTGGCCCAAACCTGCAGGAAGATCACGAGTCCGGAGATGGAGAGCTTCACCTCCACCATCTGCAGCTGGTCGGCCCTGCGGCTGCAGATGCGCGCCACCATGGCGGCGTAGAGCAGGATCACGAGCGCGTAGCAGGCGATCGTGAACACTGACGTAGCCACGAAGATCAGAGGCGTGTATGGATCGCGATAGGCGACGGCCAACCACCGGCACGAGCCACTGACTCAGCAGGATCGCTCCAAAGCCATACTTGCGCCAGATCTGCGTGGGCTGACTCATTCAAATACATCTTAGTACAGTGCGGCGAAAGCATGGGCTGTCACTGTACACGGGCTGTCCAACGGCAGCACGTTTACCCGTTCGTGTTCCTTGTAGAAGAAGATGGCCGTGAATCGGTTAAACGCCATGAGGAGCACGCCTAGGGTCTGGGAAATGGACATTTGCACCGCCACGGTCACCGACAGCGTCGACGCCACCTACAGTGGGCATCCGAATAAAATATCGCTTTGCTCGATTTACACACACCAACAAGCGCCCGGAATAGGTATAGCCATAGGTACTGTACATGTTCGGTATTTGCATTCATGTACACATAGGCGATCCTTCCAGTTCTGCAGGAGTGCCGCTGGGAAGTCACACTTACGGGGTCGAACAGCTCGAAAAAGTCACTGAAGAGGCCCATTATTCGCAGACGCGACAGTATCCACTGATGAGCCGCGCACTCAAAGTCAGCTAGGCCCATCCACAGGCAGATGGCAAAGAAGCCACTCTGTACTGCGTGCGCGCGTGCGAGCGTGCGTGCGTGCGTGCGTACGTGCGTGCGTGCGTGCGTGCGTGCGTGCGTGCGTGCGTGCGTGCGTGCGTGCGTGCGCGCGCGTGCGCGTGCGTGTATGCGCCGTGCGTGCGTGCGTGCGTGCGTGCATGCGTGCGCGCGCGCGGGCGCGCGCGCGCGAGCGCGCACCTTGAGCCGGTGGTCAGTCTTTCGCCCCCTCCAGAGAGCGTACAAAAACAATGCATAAAACGGCAGGCAGAAAAGGTAGGCCACCATAGAGCCAACCATTTGCCAACAAAAGCTGCTATCGCACGAGAAGACTGCCATGGCTAAAATGGCGGAGGAATTTTGTTGTCGTTTGTTTTCGCTCTATTTTTTACATACTTTCTTTATACTTTCAACTTTACATACCGGTAGTTTTACACTTTCGAAAAAAGGCATACTTTCGAAAAAATCGTCTTCTTATTTTTTAATGTATCTAGAACCCTTTCGTTATACCAACATAACATACATAGTATACAATCACTGTAGGTATAGCACAACTAACTCTAGCTCGAGAGCGCTTCGTTCTGCCGAAGGATCGACACGTCCTAGCAGGTTCTTGCAGAGGACGAACGCGGGTACAACCGCCGTCGCATGGAACGCGCAGTTTGTTTGCAATTAATTACCACTGCTTTGCCGTTCTCCTCAGCTGTAGTCCGCCAGCCGTGCGGCGGACCATTCAAGGTCCAGCAGCGTCTAACGGCGCTTGTCCGCATGAGATTGACTGAAGAAGACGTTGTTGCGCAGTGATTGCGCACTCGCAGACACACAGCCTGTATACAGTCGGCGTCGTCGGCAACCAGCTTTGAGGCACTCGTCAGCAGCGCAACTCCTGAGAGCCGACGAAAGAAGCGATTGTCCAGTCGTTGTCTAGTCGAGAAGACGCAGCTGTGTTGAAAGAGGCGTCCAGGACACACACACACAGCTCCTAGAAGAGACGAACCGCCGCTGCTACTCGCGCTACGCGTGCATACAAAGGCGCAATCCGTGTTATACAGGGTGGGCCAGCCTCGACTTCCGCTCTTTGTTCAAGCATATCTCAGGGGTGGATGAAGCGATTTTGATGAAATTTTAAGCACTTGTAGTAGACGGTTTAACTTAGGCTTCCTCCAAGTTTCAGCCAGATCTATAACGTTGTTCAGAAGTTACTTACATAACAATTATTACAGGGTGTTTTTTTTGTTTGACACAGTGAAAAATTTCAATAACTTTTTAACCGCTTTACCGATCCCAACCAAATTTTGAGCGATTATAGCCAACACCGGGCGACATGTTGTGCTAACGTTTCACGCTTCTCCGTTACTCCTACCATGAGATATACAACACCAACTAAAGGGTCGAATTTCCGCGACTATTCTGGTAAGAAAATCCGATTACCTATGTTGCACGCATGCTTAAACAATCGTTCCCCAGCACTCTAATATTCGAATTTTCAATGTGCAGTAGCATATTTCGTACCCTGTTCCAAAGTCGAATAGCGGAATTTTGGAAACAAACTGTTTTCCAATTTTCTGAAAATTCCGACAAACGAACGAGACGGATGCGGACTTGGTCAAATTTCGATAATGAATGAGACCCCAATGCTGAAAACAAATAAAATTGATGCCCAATGCAGCGTGGAATATGCATCAACTATGGGCTGTGCTTGGTTAACAAGAACATGGGCGTAATCACTCAGCAGTCTCAATTTTATGAGACGAAATTCGACCCCAAAGTTAATGTTGCGTATCTCATGGTAGGGGTACCGGAGAAATGTGAAACTTTGGCACGACATGTCGCCCGGTGTTTGCTATAAACGTTCAAAGTTTGGCGAAATTTGGTCAAGCGGTTAAAAAGTTATTCGTATTTTTTACTGTGTCAAACAAAAAAAACACCCTGTATAAGGCAAATTGGGTGTTTTCAAAGAACTGTAGTCCTTCTTTTTTAACCGGAACAATTTGTTTTGCGCCAGAATGTCGTGGCAGAAATTCTCTTTGGAACAGCGCGTTTACCTTGTAAAACAATTTTATAAAGCGAACAATCAAGCTGAAGTCATTCGTCTCTTCAAAACGGAATTCCCAACGCCGTCAAGGCACACCAACTTGGCGACCGTAAAACGCTTTGAGGAGACTGGCTCAGTTGGCTACCGTCCTCATCCGATGCCAAAGCCTGTCAGAACTGAATAAACGGAAGAACGCGTATTTAGTGTGATTCAGAATTCGCCAGAGAAGTCGACATGATGCCAGTCGCCAGAGAACGTACATTTTTACCGTGTACAAATTGATTTGTGCGTAACTTTTGAGTAACGTGATAGATCTAGCTGAAACATGGAAGAAGTCTAAGTTAAACCGTCTACTACAAGTGTTTAAAATTTCATCGAAATCGCTTCATCCACCCCTGAGATATGCTTGAGCAAAGAGCGGAAGTCGAGGCTGGCCCACCCTGTACACAGTAAGGGCGTGACAGCTTTGTTTTCTTTGCTGGATGAATGCCGCTTCAACGTCGCAAACGTTTGATGAACACTACCTCCGGAGATTCGACCAATCACAACTGCACAGACGATCGACTGTACTCCGGCGCGTTCTTCCACCAACTGATCGACAGATGACGCGCGCGTTGCGAACTGTTTGCCTATTCCGCTTTGCGCGTTCCGAAATCCGAATGTATTCGCACGTATATATTGTGCGCAGTAGCTCAGTCGTTTGGCTTCCAAGTGGTCTTCTAGCAAGCCGTGATGAGCTCTATCACATTTTTCCACTGCGCCGTGGCCTCAGCGGCTTGGTTGTCCGCACTGGCGCAGGCCAGAGAGCCACCGTGCGCTCGGAATATGACGGGCGGATTCGGAACGGAATTTCGCTCTTGCGCCCAGCAATGCCAGAAAGCCTTCCAAGACACCCCAGTGTTTGCGCCTTATAAAGAGGCTCTGCTAGCCTGCGGAAGACGGGCGCTGTTTCCTCTCTGCCAAATCTTCTACAACACGTCGTTCACGGAGTCATTCTGCCCCGCTCGTTGGAGGCCTTCGATTGCGAGTTCGCTCTTTTTTTTTAATCCAGCAGGGGTCGTCGACGGCGACGCTACGGTAGCCGTACATTGTATGCGACCGCTGCACAAAGAAGCGAACACACGGTAGATATACATGCACCTACACGTTCAGTATACAACCCAGTGAACCATAACCACCCTGTCTCCTCACCTGAAGACCCGGTTTGACGGGGGGGGGGGGGGGTACTATTGCAGTGAGCCACTATGTTGCTGTTTTCCTTTCTCATACGGGGTCCCGATTACTGTAATTCGTCTTTGCAAGTACAGCCCGTCCCATACTGTCAGAGTGAAATGCGCGAAAGGCCGCTTCCCGATGGCCACGCACCAGACGGTGCTTTTCTGCAACAACACGTTGCCGTTAGACAGCGCGGTCGTCCGGTGTCTCGAGAGCTCTGGGCCTCTATTCGAACAACTCGGCCTAGAGGCGGCTGCCTGCGTCCGCCGGAGTTACAGGTGCGTGCTGTGCGGCGGCGCCCCTCGCTGATTGACTGTGTGGGATTGTGAGCGCGACCGTGATTGGCAATGCGCGCGACACCACAATCACTTATAGAGGTGTCGGAGTCTACCACGTCTGAATTAGGCTAGGTATACATGCATACTCCAACGGTCTAGCCTAACCAAGCTCTAAGTCCAATTAAAAGGATGATGATGTACCAGCATAAGTCAGAAGCTTGAAACTAAATACATACATAGGTAGCAAAACCAACTTCGTAGCAAGCAATGATTGGCCGCTCGACCACACGCGGCTGATCTGCCACGACACCATCTTCAGCGCAGCGATTGCGGTCGACATCGAGGCGGAGTACGGGGCCGGGTGGGTGGGCGAGCTGTTGGGGAAGATCCGCTGCTTCGAGGAGAGCAAGAAGCGAGTGGTGTCTTGCCACAGGGCTGCCTGTTTCCTCCCCGTCTTCGCCGCGAAGAAGGCGCAACTGGCGGCCGACGCGCCCCACTGAACCACCGACGTGCTCGACCAGCTGGAGGCGATGTACAAGCGACTCGCCAAAGCGATCGGCACGGAGTTCAAGAAGATTTGCGAGCCAGAAACGCGTCTCGAGCCGGCCGTGCCCATCCGCAGCTGTCTCATCCAAGCCTGCGACACCATCGCGCAGCTGGACGTTTAGCATTGACGTTCAGTCGAGCGCTCGGCCGGCGCTGTTGTTTTTTTTTTCACGCCTAACCTAACCTATTACTGGTGGTGGTTGTGGAGTTACAACTTATTCTAAATAATGGCTACTATTGTATACTGTACATGGCACAGTTTTTGTCACCGACACACCGACACAGCCTGTGCAGCCATTTCTCGTAAAATGCGAGCCAAGCAGGAAATTGTTCGCTTTCTATCGAATAGTGCGGATGTGATACATTTGCATGAATTTATGGTTCACATTACGGATCACATCACATCATACAAGTGAGCATAAGCGGGTCGTTGTTTTCTTGTCTTTCCACATCGAGCATGGCTTCCTTTTTGGAATCACTTGGCACACTTGCACGATTCCCAGCGACCTGTAGCGACTTGTTGTGTCTTAGCGAAGACTGTCCTCTCTTGAAGGCGTTGTAGTCGTAGTCGTAGCCGCAATCGCAAGCAAGCTTCCGCGATGCGCGAGAATCGGACTCGCTCGGAGCAGTTTTCATAAGAATCCGCCTCAATTCGACTCGCAAGTCGGGATCGCAGTACAGGTAGATAGGCATTCGTAAAAGACCACCCAGAACCGTCAGAATACTGACCACATCGGACGCTAAAAGAACATCTTAGATGCGACTTTGCTTTGTGACCAGGTACATTGCATATCACTTTTTTTATAGAGACTCAACCCAAAACTCGCACAAACCTAACGCGTAGATTTTTGGATGATTCCTCCGTAATTTCTCAGAGGTTTCCACGTGCTCCCAGATGGTAACGGAGAGGTCCAACGTGTTGACGAGCAAGTAGCTGAAGACGGCCAGCGTCAGCATCTTCGTCGCCAGTCGTAGCATCTTCGCGTGCTCGTTCTCCTTACGCAACCTGAACCTCGAAGACTACTGTATTCCATTTATTTAAATTGCAAAATTCACAAAAATATATGGAACATGGTCATGGCGGCCATCATGAAGAGTCGGCCGATCCGCTCCGTCTTCAGGCCGTCGAGAATTCTCTTGACGGCGACGACATTGGCGAAGGTCAGCCATACGAATGGGAGAAACTTCGTGGCGAGGTTCTTGAGCCAGAACTGCCACAGCCAAGAGTACCACCAGACTTCTTTGGGAAAGAGCGGTCGCATCGTTGGGTACTGGGCGGCGAAACCGGTGCAGCCCGGTACGCGCTGGATCTTCAGCTCGAGAAAGAACCAGCCTTGAAAGAGGAAGGAGAGGCCGAGAGCGCAGACGCAGTTCAGCGGACGGTTCTGCAGGCAGACTGGCTGCAAATGAAGCTCGATCCTATTGGTACACGTACAGAGACTGCAGACAAATCCCTACATCCTCTGCAGTACTGCCGCACTCAAAATGAACGCTTTCTCAAAAGCGGCTGTGCACCGTTCGAGGAGTGAGGTTAGTGGTGACAACTCACGAGGTGCAGTCCTTTCCTGAACGCGTGCGCGTCGGTGGCGAGGAACCGTTCTAGGGCGGCGGCCATGAGTAGGAAGCAGCCTCCCGTCTTCGCCGTGAGACTGGCCGTCATCAGGGGCCGCAGGTAGACGTGCCATGCGTTGTAGAGCCAGAGGACGCGCGCGTACTCCGCGTACAGGTAGGCGGGCATCAGGAGCAGGTAGCTGACGGCCAACAAGACGTCGGTGAGCGCCACGCAGAGCAGATAGAGGACGGGCGTGCGATAGCGACGTCTGCGCAGGAACATGTAACACAGCAAGAGGTTGCTGGCCAGAGAGCCGAGCGCCACGCCGCTGCCCAGCCACAACACCAGGTAGAATTTGACCTCCTGGGCACGGTGTCTGACGAAAGGCTCATTTTGTATGAGATTGTATAAAGATTATATTTTAATTTCAATATTAGAAAGATAGTCGCCAGGCCTCGTGCCATGTAGGGCATGGGGAAGTAATCGCACGCGTCGTCCCTGTCGTTCGCGAACCGCGAACGGTTCTCGTCGGCAGTGGCATTCCACATTCTCGCAATTCTCAGCGTCAAGTCGAGCAAGTGCCAGCTTCGTCGCGCCGCTTCGGAGACCGTCGAGGGAATTTGACGGCGCATCTTTTTAAAATCTTCTTCTTCTTTGCGGCTCGAACTCAGCGCCGCGGCATTCTATATGCCTTTCGGGATTGGGCCCGTTAGCTGTCAAGTGAAGCAGCCCGTCCGAGCCAAGTCTCGACGGGAAAACATCTCCAGATTTTTATTGCGCACTAGGGAGGTGGTGGGAGGGAAGGACCGCCCATGCCCGATGGTTATCGGATGCAGGCAATCCAGCTATAGCTGCGTTGGCACTTGGCAGCCGCTCGTGTTCTCTGCTGTCTGAAAGCCACATACAGCTTCAAACGCTTACCAGCAAAGGCTAACAACTACAATAAGTAACCCACCCACCCACACACGCACGCACGCACGCACGCACACACACACACACACACACACACACACACACACACACACGCACGCACACGCACATGCACACGCACACACACACACACGCACATGTACATGCTATTAGAGTAGCTATCCTATTGCTGGTTCAACTCGAAATGCCCAGTTTCTCAGGTCAACTAGGCAACCGGCCGCTCCCAAAGGCGCTGATTTATCACACCGACAGCTGGGCGCACCACATTTTTTTTTATCCAGCCACATAAAACATGGCCCTTATGGCGAAGTCTTAGTCTCCCATTACGATCCGGTATTATGGTGCATCATTGCACCAGTGGCAAATTCCTTTCTGCATGGCATGTGACACCACGTAGATAGAACACGCACCTTACACGTGTAGTGCACCTAGTGCGCCCTGGTTCCCTTTCAGTGCGTTCGTGGTTCTTAGGCTGCGCTGACGAAAGATGTCTCTTCACGCAAACACCCACTCGGCTATTCACTGCCTGCGATGCGTCCGCCGCATGTTTTGTTGCTGTCGTCCAAGAGTGCAACGGCAAAAAGCGAGAGCAAAAAAAAAGCAAAAAAGTACACACGGGAACAGAACATGAACAAAGAAATCCAAAGCTCGCCGACGCAAGCGACCACGACAGCAGCAACTACAGGGTGGTGTGTTTCAAAACAATACGATTTGGGGTTTCGTTTCTTTGTTGCTATAAACTGACTCAAACTTTCCACAATTTGCTTCACAGATTGCCCGTTTGTGTTGCGCGAGTTTCATGCTTTTTTTGGGTAGTCAAGGTCAAAATTGGGGTTCAAAGAGCGGAAGCAACAAAAGCGTCAAGCGAAACACATTGTGTCGCAAAATACATGTACTTATTGCATATTACCCCACTGCCAGGAAGCAATCGTCGGACAGATAACCCGTGCACAGGACGATAAGTCTTGCTTTATTCTGCTTTCGTTGTGTAGTCAGTCATGCATGTTTGAGATGCGTGCGTAGAACAGACATGCAGTTTGCCAATGAAATGTGTACATAAGAAGGCTGTTTGACCACAATTTCCGTTGGCACTGCGCAGTGTAGGCAGTGTGGGCAGTGCAGGCAACTACTTGGCTGCTCCCCTCACAACAGTGAGGTACTGACACTGGTGCGTGTGGCGGCCTCACAATGAAGAGTACGCCCTGAGTGCGTCCGTAGTGCAATCGTCGAAAGGGTGAGTCTATAGTCTGGCTGGGAGACCCTCTAGCCTTCCGGCGTCGGCCGAGCAGAAATAAATGTGACCAGCTAGGCGCCCCTCCTCCTCCTTCCTCCTCCCTTGACGCAAAGCTGGTGCGCGGACAGACGTGACGGCAGGCGGTAAGCGGCGACGACGGCGCTGCACCCCGCCGCCGTCCCCGAACCTTTCTCCCCCCCCCGCCCCGCTCACCGCGCCGATCGCGGACGTCGTTCACTCTTGGGCCGCGCGACCGAAATTTGTCCGGACGGTGCGGCGGATCGCGCGGGGCGTCAACACGCGGAGAGGGGCGGCGCCGTCAGTCTGCGAGAGAGTCCCTCTAGGTTCTCTCTCTCTCGGCCGCTCACGCTCGTTGCGCGACGCAAATCAAGGCAGGCGCCAACAACAAAAAACGAGAGGAAAAATGAAGCCGTCCCTGTTCCCCTGCGAGAAGCGCCCTCGCACCCGCTCCGTGGTCGACAAGACAATCAACTGCGGCAAAACCGGCGAAAATCCGGTGAGTGGAAAGATTAGTTCGTCTTTGTAACCACCCGCCGTGTCAGGTGTCAGCCAGGTCGCTGGAACAATAAAGCGAAATTTTAAGTAGTTCGAGAGTTGTCTGCTTAAAACTGCTCCAGAGGCCGACTTGAACATTTCGGAGTGGGTGCGGGGGGGGGGGGGGCACACCGACATTCCTAGAGGGTTGTTCTCACTAAAATTTCCTTCTTTGCACTTTCTGGCAATCGCGTCAATAGTGAGTGGTCTGGGATGGGTGCGTGCGCACGCGCAGACCAGTGCACACAGCTGTTGTCGACTACACGCACTATGGGCAGTAGAACACGTACCAGCGAGCGCGCATCGTTCTATAGGCCGAGGCGATGATGATGCGGTCGAAGCGGTTCAAATCGGATCGCGACCATCCCGTTCTGAGTCGACTGCTGTTCGAGGCGGAGGAGGAGGCGTTGCGGGAGGAGCGCGACGACGCGAAAATGCGAGAGAAATTGGCCGACGGCACAGCAACCGCACCGCCGCTAACAGAGCCGTCTCCGACCCTTCATCGGTCAGCCACGGCGGAAGACAACAAGCGCCAGCTGGCCCTGATGCTTCTAATGGCCGCCTTCTCCGCCAACGCGAGGAGGTCGTCGTCGGCGCAAAAGGCGGCATCAATCTTAACGACCGCGGAGGCGAGGAAAATCTGATCCCTTTGCGCTGCGCCCATGATTAACGCCGTGTGGTGGCAATCTTCTCGCGTTCCACCATGAGTCCTCAAATGTCAGCTACATATACTGCAACACTTCCTTGCGTGTCTCTTCTGGATCTGTTCGCCCGTGTCCATGCGTCAGCGTCCGGCTCGTGACAGACAACGCGGCAACGTGACTATATGTGCTACAACACACTGCAAATGCATAGGGTATGCGAGGTGTGCTAGACTCGACCGAAATTGGTCGCATGGCCGCGAAATGGAAACGTTCGAATTGTGAACTGCGCAGCAGGTTTGCGAATAACAGTCGTCATGAAAGGGGATGGATCTTGTGTATGGTAGGCATCATACTGGGCGAGAGGAGACGAGGGTCATAGTGGTTGTGATAAACGTCTTCACCGTGTCCACAGGCGACGCGTCGACAAATTGATTTGAGCCTCGGACGAATACCATACTACCTAGAACAAGAAATACGACTAAGAACGGCAATCAACAGTCTAGAAGTTCGCAGTCGCCTGTACGCGCGCGACACAATAAATAAAGCGCAACCAAGCACCAAGCGATGTTGTACCCAAAACGTGTTATGTTTAGATCGCCCAATTTCTTTTTATGCATTCGTTGCTTTATTTCTATTCAATGGCCCGATTGCAGACGCTGCAGACGCTAGAACTTTGTCTAAAAGAGGAATTGTCGAAATTTGCACGATAACATAAACGCAACAGTCAAATGCCCTTTTCTTGGCCCATAAGAAACTCTGGGCTGTTTGCGTAATTTCAAGGGCTGTACAACATAACGGTTTTGAGTCGGTCCTGGAATGATGTGTATGAAATCAGTGACACACTTTAAAAGTGGTGCGCAAAGTTTGTTTGCCATACAGAATTTTTGCTACATAGAACTACAAGGACTAACAGATATTGTGTATTACGGTAGATGTATGTACGGTATAGCTAACCCCCTTTGTGACGCTGATGGCTCGTCATACTGAGGTGGGGAGTGGACTGACGCATGTCATGGATGGTCGCATGTCAATGACTGACTGCTACACTCCGTTGTGTTCTGCACCTGTCGCCCGTGTCTATGCGTCAGCAAGTTTTTAACACCCCAGCTGCGTCAAAGAACACGATTCAGCGCCACAGTGCCAGATGCATGCCATGTACTATAAATAGGCACGCTCGTGCTAGACTCGAACGAAGTTGGTCTCGCGAGGCGACGTGATGGAAACGTTCGATTTTTGAACTGCAGAGTAGGTTTCTGAATAACAGTCGCCATGAAAGGGAATGGATCGTGTGTCGGTGACGGGACGGACACGGGCCGTAGGGGGAGACACTGGATTCCGCTTGATGAATATTTTATAGGGGGGATAAAACAAAATGGCTTCTGTACTAACTAGCCAAAAAGCAGTCCTTTCTGCAATTTTACCCCAAAAATGGTGTCGCAGCTCGCAGGAGGAAAAAGCAAGAGCAACACAACGCTGTCCGGACATGTAGTGTACTGCAAATTTTATGCACCAAGTGCTCTCGATTAGCCTGCGTGCGTGCACCTGCGTGCGTGCGTGCGTGCGTGCGTGCGTGCGTGCGTGCGTGCGTGCGTGCGTGCGTGCGCGCGCGCGCGCGCGCGTGCGTGCCAGGACATTGCCGACACGAGGTGAATTATTGAAGTTGGTGCAGGCCTGCACACATTGCGCAAACGTCTGGCGTGCACGCCAGCACTGCGCTTCCCAGTCTGCACTGCTGGAACTACTGTTCCAGCAGTTCGTCTTTCTGCTGGACCGCAAGAAGCAAAACAAACCAACCACACCAAACCCCCCGCCCCCAACGGCCCCCAGGCGCCTACTACTCCCCCCAACCTCTGCCCCCAATACGCGTGCCCCCCAGACCCCCAATCCCCCAACCACTCGCCCCCACCCCCCCCCCTCCACAGCCAACAGCGCGCCACTCACTTGCGGACGCTTCTTGCCGACTGCGACTTTCACGGACGCGAAAACTATCACCTGTCCATTCAGTTGGCTGCTGCTGGTTGTCGCGATCCTGGCACGCAGCGCAAACTTCTCACGTTCAACAACAAACAAACAAATTGAACAAATAACAGAGATGACAAAAAGAAGACAACAACAAATTATTGATCTGCGCACACGCTAAGACAAAAAATTATTGTTGCAACAAAGAATTTCCTGGGACGAACACAACAACCAATTATTGATCTGCGCACACGCTACGACAAAAAATTATTGTTGCAACAAAGAATCTTTGTAGAACCTTCCCACACATATTCACTGAAGCAACAGCGAATGTTTATGGTAATGCATGGTGCTTCACAACAATGAATGTACTCGATAAAAAAACAGACCAAATTGTGGTATATGCAAAGAATAGACTTAGAGAGTGCTATCTAATGAATGAACACGGCAGGTGATGGGCGAGACGGCTGTTGCCAATGTACTTGTTTACTGGCAAATTGCAGTCTTGGGAGGCGCCTGCTAGCCGCGTTATTCGTTCATTATCGTGTTTCGACAATATTTCGTTCATTATCGTGTTTTCGACAGTATCATGTTTTCGCGGGGCCTGCTGGCTTCGTACCAAGTCATGAGTCACCAGCCCTTCAGGGCGTTCTGTATGTATGCCCGTCCTAGATAGACCCCGTTTCAACTGCTACGATTTGTATCTCGCGGGATTGCGTTTGGATGTACCTGAAGAAAAAAAAAACAAGTATCTCGCTTGCAAGAAGTGAGTCGGGAGGGATCAAAATCGCGTGGTTGATGTCACTCCAGTCTCTCCATCCCACTCAAAAATTGATTGGTTTATTTGCCCCGTTCTTGCTGTGTTCACCACACGTGCTCTGTGCTCTGCCACACTACCCGACGTCCGGATACGTACGTGGCGTGGTCCATTCGCGAGAAGCGTATATGTACCCGTTCAGCCTTCATGTGAACTCGGCAATACGGGTCCACATTCAATTGAACGTGCTGATGGCTAACAAACAAATGATAATGAGCTGAGTTGTTGAGTATGATGAGTCGTGACTTCGCTCACGCTAGCTGGAGTTATAGCTCATCGACGGTGCATTAGGCGTGTCAGTTAATCAACTCAAGCCGGTGGGGCGTGCAAATGCGTCTGGACGGCGCTCGGTGGCCGTAGTGGAACTGGAAGCGAAAGTGCACTTCCAATCCAAAGTTCGGACAATTTGGAGCTATTTCGGGACCAAGTGCTCGAGAATAGCCGAATTGGCTTCTCCTAAGGGCAAGGGAGGGTGGAGTTTGCGCGCCAAAATCGGCTGGCGTTGTTTTCTGCGCAGCTGTCACTTCTTGTGGTTGTCGTGTGATCTAGCAGCCTTTTTTAGTACGCGCAGCTTGTCAGTTGGTCAGTTTGGTGTGCCGAATAAGTACACATACGACACTACGTACTGGTTTAGAGCGGACTTCAAAGGGCGCCCAGCGGATTTTACGCCCAATTGCTCTCGGCTCTGCGCTTTGTTTATCGTTTTTTGTGGCCGCCGTGTCTGGTTTCCGTTTCTCAGGACGGCGAGTGCGTGCGTGCGCGTTCGTCGGTGCGTCGAGCCTTTCCGGTCCAGACGTGCGCCGTTAATTGGGCTGCGTAGATCCGGGATTTCTCGGGTCTGGCCCCCTTAGCAAGTGAACGTGCTGTGCAGTCTTGCAATGACGCACGCCACAACTGGTCTTTTGGCCTCGAGGCAGCCTACAGGTAGGTGAGGTATGTACGCTGGCCCCCCGCATGGCCATACCTTGTGCCAATTAGTCTCTCCGCCCCCGTGGAAACATCGCAGCTGAAAGGCGCGCCCACACTTCCGTTCATTAGCAAACGCGCAGTCGCGCACAGTGCACATTGCCACGCGCACTACAGCGAGACTGTGACTTCGGGTACACACATACCAACTTGATCGTTTTCGTTGTCTCGTCTGTCCTCTGCAACTGACCTCGACCCCCTGACAGCAGGAGAAGACTAGTGTTCGAGCCGCGAACCCACGGCGCCGCATCCAGTTTTTCTATCGTGCATTGCAATGGCGTAGGCTTATGCCAATCCTTGTGTCGCCATACTACATACCGTAGGCGTAGACATTAGCTTTCCTCTCAAAATA
The DNA here is from genome assembly GCA_030248085.1 of Paralinhomoeus sp. GSCO2_6. Lineage (NCBI taxonomy): Eukaryota > Metazoa > Nematoda > Chromadorea > Monhysterida > Linhomoeidae > Paralinhomoeus > Paralinhomoeus sp. GSCO2_6. The sequence continues at coordinate 66,069 of JASAMY010000645.1, forward strand.
GCCCCTTCCCTATAATTCCTCCCTCCCCATCCTTTTTGCCCTTTGAGTTGATCAGAACACCCACCCCTCGCCTAAATTCCCCTTCCCCACCGCCACCTTCTGAATAATCCACCGTCCCAAACTGTCCGTGTTTGGGTGTGTGCGTATGTTTATGTACAATGTACGTCTGTAATTGCTTGCCGGTGTACGTGCAATGTACGCAACAATGTGTCGGTTTGGTGGGAGTGTGCGCGCACTTATACATGCGGTATCCCTTCAACAAAGCTCCCGCACTACGACCCTTCTAAATACCTACCTGTAACACCCTCCCCCCCCCCCCTTAAACCCTTAAAATATCCCGAAGCTCACAGTCAGCCCCCCCCCCTCCTACGGCACGGATAAAACCATCAGCCTGAAGTGGCTAATTAGACGGAATACGGCATATTGTTTGAACCTGAGTGCGGTCGGCTGGAACAATGATGCCTCGTCCAAGCAGCGGAACTTGAGAAAAAGTCAAGTACTGTCAATTGGAGTTAGGGTAGGTTGACTGCTTTCCCTATTCTGCTCCTGTCGTTGCTTGCGCGCTGAGCTGGCTGTCTTTGCGGCCGCAAATACATTTAGTGGGCGCATTGTACAAACGCTGCACGTCATTCAGTTGCAGGCCGTCAGTTTCAGCAGACCTTTCCCCGGCAGTCGTTTCTTTCGGTCGGTTGACCGCGGTCGAGTGACGACGAGGACGACGACAACCGATCTGGGCGGCCAACGACGGGCCGCAGCTGGCCGTGGCAGTCGGCGGCCGATAATTCGTCCGTCGTTCCGGCCTCGCTCCGGCCGGGGGCGCTTTCGCCAATTAATCAGCTGCTGCTGGCGGCCACATGCCCGACGAAGCGATGTCGTCGTCGAGCTCGGACGGTTACACGGCGGCCGCGCGGGCGGTGCGCTACCTGCTGACGGCCGTCGCGCTGGCCGGCCTCAGCGCCAACGCCGCCTCGGCGCTCGCCTTCTTCCGCATGCGAAGGCGCAGCATCAACCGCCTACTCACGGCGCTCGCGAGCGTCGACGCGCTCCTCTGCGCCGTCGCTCCCTTCTGCTACGGCCGCCATCTGCCCGTGCCTCTGCCCGTCGTCCTCGCCCTCTACCCGCTCTCGAACATGCTCATCACGGCCAGCGCCCACCTTCTCGTCGCCGTCACCGTCGAGAGGTGGCTGGCCGTCTGCCGACCGCTCAAAGTCGACATCCTCTGTGGACGGTAAGATTCCTAACTTCTTTCATTGAGAAGCAAACAAATGCGGCGTCGTTCTAGAAGAAAGGCTGGCTGCGTCATCGCACTCATCCTCTTGGAATCGATTCTGTGGAAAATGCTTCGCTTCTTCGAATACTCTTACGAATCTGTCAATACATCGGCGACCGATAACAGCAATCGCAGTCGGGTTCCAGCCAAAAATGAGAACGCTCTCAGCGCTGGCGCCAAGTACCTCTTGGTCGAACGGCTGTCGGCCAACCCGACGTTCCAATTGTGGTTTGTTCGTTCGAATTATGTTTAAAAACGTGCTCAATGCAAGGACCTTGCGCGTTTTCGGTACAACAACGCGCTCGTGACCATCATCGATTTTGTGGGTCCGCTGCTACTGATTCTCGTGTTGGGCTGGCGGACGACGACGTCCATTAGAAAGCACCAAAAAGACATGCGCGCGACGATGGTGCGTCGGAACATTTCCATCGGACAGCACGAGCTCTCGGGCTCCTGCCGGTCGACGGCCGGTCGTCTGGCCGCTCTCGACAGGGCTTTAGTCAAGGCCGAGAGGGCCGCGGCCAAGGTCACATACTACATCGGAGTCGGTGCGTGCGTGCGTGCGTGCGTGCGTGCGTGCGTGCGTGCGTGCGTGCGTGCGTGCGTGCGTGCGTGCGTGCGTGCGTGCGTGCGTGCGTGCGCCATTCCCGCAGTTGTGCTGGGGTCCGTTCAGTGTTCCTCGTGTGCTACGGCTCGTCCTGCACGCTGGGTCTGCTCGAGCTGCTCTACGCGCACTTCCCTCAGCGCGACTCGCCCCGGGAGCTGCTGCTGAACGGCCTCAACAATCTGCTGATCGTGGCCAACTCGGCGTCGGGACCGCTCTTCTACTACTGGAACTCGGGCAACTTCCGCGCCGAGCTGGGCGCCACCTTCGGCTTCGGCCGCAGCCCCTCGACAGGAGGGGGAGGTGGAGGAGGAGGCAGGCGGGCCGGCGGCGCCAACGGCCACTCGAAGCAGGCGCTCAGTCGCATGTCGGCGGGCTCGAGGTCGACTGGCCAGCCGGCGGCGGTCGAGCAGCAGCGCATGTCGCGGCCGGCCACCACCTCTCGACTGCGGCGCCAGCTCGAACAACGCCACTGGCGCGATCACCACACGGCCGCCGCCGTCAGTCTCAGTAATGCCGTCCTCTATCAGAACGACGACGTCATGACCTTGTAGCGAGACGGTCTGCGTCGCGTCACTGCTCTGGAGCTGAGAAGCGGGGAAAGTCAGATCTGAACTCCGATGCGTTCCTGCAACTGAGAGTTGTACTTTGGGCCGTTCGGCGACTCCTATTAGGGCGCCTGTTGAGCATGCGGCTTGCGAACTGTTTGGAAAACCCAAATTATCTTTCCAAAATTTGCATTTACAGTAGAAACTTGGCTTACACAATCAGCGCAAACTGAATCAAGCGCTAACTGAATGTTACAATTGGGTTTGCTTTGCAAGACATACAGTAGGTGTAACTCAACCAACACTCTGGTGTCAAGTGTGGCGGAAAGGATGGTGGAGTGGAGGGGGGGGGGGGTCGCTCGCTTTTATGCGTAGTTCTGGGGGATGGCATTGTGGAAACGTCTTTCAAAAGGACGACGATCAGTTGCAGGTTTGACTACCGAAGTACCCTACTATACGTGTACTGTGATCCGCTTACGCTGTACAGTCAGCAACGTAGAATTTGCTGTCGTCAATTGCCGCATTCTGTTGCGTGTTTCTGTTTTCAATGTGATGAATAAATCGCCCTACTCTGTCTACAAAACATCGTCGACTACTCGCTTTCGCGCCAGAGACGACGACTGCGCGCGCAAACGACTGCGCTCACGAATCGGCTACGCTTTCTCTTCCATTCCCCCCTTCAACTCTACAACGCCATTATTTTTATCAATGCACAGCACTGGGCCGCAAAACAATGGGGGAACATTGAGCGAGTCCCATCAATCCAATCACCACCCCGTTGTTTACTCCGCGATGGGCTTTAGTGGGGCGCCATATCTGCGGTCGGCAAGATTTTCTGACAACCGTAAATCTCCCAATGAACGTCCCGGGCGTTCATTTTGTGAACCCACCCTCTACCCTGGGCCCGATTACAACTTGTGAAATTTTTGACTCAATTGAGTTGAGTTTGCGTTGCATTTTAGGTTTAGTTGAATTTGAGTCACATCTCAAAAGATTGTAATCGGGACCTGCTGGGCTTTCATTGGAGGAGGGCATTCTTTGGAGGATTTAGTCGTAGAAGTCCGACTCAATAAAAAACTATCAGTTGTAAAAAGTTGATTAAAGTGCACTTCAAAAGGCGCAAAATGCCTTAGTTCACTGTTATTGACGCTCCACCAGGCTTCAAAAACCTTCTGCAACACTCTGATTTGACGTCCAAAACGGTCTTTGGAAACCTTTTGTAAAAAAGTGTAATGAAAAAAAATTATTTTTTAACCCAAGCCTGGCGACGCGCTAGGCCACCGCTGATTTTGTCTACTAGCTACGGAAGCGATTCGCGCCCAACACGCACGCACAATAGAGTCGCGATCACAGTCGACTACAACCGTCGACTACAACAGAAGCACGCTTTCCGCCGCTACCGGTATGAATTGTTGAGCCTTTCCCGTCATTGTTGTCTGTTGACGGAAGCGCAGCTGCTCAATCGAAAGCTTGCGGAAGCGCTAACACATTGGGCATTTCCAGACCTGCTGGCGCAACGCTTTCCCCCACCTCTGTCCACTTTCTTTGGCAAAGCGACATCTTCTTCAGGCGACTTATTATGGCGACACGAATTCTTCTGCATCTGCTCTGCGCAGTCGTTGGATTGTGTCTTGCTCAGAGTAAGCGGTCTGAGAGAACCTTGTGAGTATAGACCCCATGCCCAAACACCGCAATTCTATGAGCATCCAAAATGTCACAATATGGCTGGCACCTACTGTAGTACACTGCATTACACGTTGAATACGAATGGAGCCCTAATACTACCCAATCGCTGCTTTGAGAAATTTTCCGTTTGCGTTATTCCAAGGGCCACTGTAGGTCCCATTCAAAGCCTCCCCCCCCCCTTTGCAGGGTGCCGGTACGGTCGCGCGCTAACGGAGCGCAACGGTGTCACGGCGAAGGTGTGCACGTCGAGATTCGACTGCGTTCTGGGATGGAACTGCGTTCCAAGTCAAGACCAACCCACGACGAGCGTTTGCTGCCCCAATGCTGGTGCGTGCAGGAACGGTTATGTTTAGCGTGCTCATGTGAACGGAAGCAAGCGAACCAGCTTAGCTTAGCTCCTCCCCTTCAGCTTTTGGGGTTCAACATGTCGAGTTGGCCAAAGGAGGTAGAGAAACCTGACGTCGTCAGGGAGCAAAACTCCGCATTGTGCATGCATGCGTCTGGTTTTGCATTGCACGTTGTAAAACCCACATGTACTGCTGCACAGTCTACAATGCACCCAACGACTATAAGCTGAAGCGCATTGGGTTACGTAGAACGGCGCAGTAGTAATGGTACTACTGTAGATACAGTTGTAAATTCAACGAAGTACACAGCTTCTTCACCGAATATACCAGCGAGTACCATATCCAAAACTCACAGACACTGCCTGCACGCAGCCACTTGAGACGGGTCCGCCGGACACCGGCGTGTCCCTCGACCGGTACCGATACGACGTGACGACTGCTCGCTGCGAGAAATTTACATACTTCGGCTACGCCGCCAACGACAACAACTTTTTGACTTTCGCCGACTGCCGCGACTTTTGCGAGACTGCGCAACGTCAGTCGACGCAGAGATCGTCGTGGGCTCTCTCGGTCGGATGCAATCTCGACTGCTTGCAGCTCGCCCGCAAAAGCTAGCCAGTTGTCCGTTCGGCGGCAGGCCACGGCGGGATTCAGCGACTGGAAATTTTGTTCGGTGCGCTCCGAACGTGTTCGACTCGCGCTGCGGCTTTGGCTACTCGTGCAGCTGCGACGGCGTCACGTGCGGCTGCTGCGCCCAAGCTCGTACTGTGGCTTCGTCCTGGCACGCACGCACGCACGCGCGCGCGCACGCACGCACGCACGCACGCACGCACGCACGCACGCACGCACGCACGCACGCACGCACGCTTGCACGCACGCGCGCACGCACGCACGCACGCTCGCTCGCACGCACGCACGCACGCACGCACGCACGCACGCACGCTCGCACGCACGCACGCACGCACGCACGCACTTCAGTCCAGCGCTGCTACGGCCCGCCTAACCACGGCGTGCGGTGTGGAGGGCCCGCCGTGAGGCGCTGGTGGTACGACGCGACGACGCGCTCGTGCCGCAGCTTCACGTTCAGGGGCTGCAACGACATCGACGACAACAACTGGGGCTCCAAGGAGGAATGCATGCAGAGATGCGCCGGTCAGCGGCGGGACTCATACATGTCATGTACCTTTGGTACCATATGTACAGACAGATTGCTGCAACCATACTGTAGTACCCGCACAATTCACTTGCACTGCATATCTTATACTCTAATCGCCGTGTTTGTATGTATGTATGTATGTATGTATGTGGGTGTGTATGTGGGTCCACTATGGGAAGGTGTCCCACACAGCGGGCGGCATCTAGGAAGTTATCCCACTCTGGAAGTTATCCCACAGCTAGACGGAAAGTATCCCACAGATCTCCGACGCAGATAGTAAGAACCACTCGCTCCGCCTCCCCCCTCTGCGCAATGTACGTACGTACGTTGCGATTGCAAGCTGCGTACAGCACTGCGAATGACGTACACATGGCATGCACACACGAAACACGCGTCACAAACTGGTTCGATGGCGGGGAGGGGGGGGGGGGGGGACAGCTACTGAATTGGACGCGTCCGCGTCCGCTCGTTCATCCCATCAGTCGGCGCATTTGTGTTGTTTGTTACGCCATGTCGGAGTTTCCGTTAGCCGAATTTGGCGTTACGAAATATGGAAATCGTCTCCTCGTTGTCCTTCAACTAGACGGGCGCGCAGTGCACGAGCACTGCAAGAAACTGAGCCGCGACTTGTACTCATTGTACGAGTGCAAGCGTTGCGCGAGAAGAAAGAGGCAGGAGAAAGTCAAGGACAAGATTCCCAGCTTGAAAGTTGGCGCCGACAGCCGCTTCCTCTCCGACCCCCAGAACCCTGCGAACCCCCACTTCTGTGAGCCCATCCCGGTCGCTCAGTCCGATGGCGTCCAGTTGGACCGCGACGTGATCCAGCGGGAGATCAAGCGCAATGGCAAGCGGCCCGGTCGAGCTCACGAGACGCTACTGGGCGACATCGACCGCCACTATGCTGACGACCACGTCGTGCAGCTGTCTGCACAGTGCTTCGTCGGGTCATATGAGAAGCGTCGTCGAGTCTACCAATTGGCCTACCGCGCCACGTTACCCCCTCCATGATCAAGGACCTGGCGAAAGTGCCGCCACGACAAGTTGACTTTGCCTTAACTGCACACACACACACACACACACACACCCGGTGCGCCGAGAAGACACGCATATACGCACTGCACACATGTACCTACCCCGCTGCCCCGCGGTGTGGTACAACTTCCATCGCGTGTGGGATACTTTCCGTGCCCTGCGGGACTCCATCTCCGCTATCTATGTGGGACAACTTCCCCTGTGGGATACCTTCGCCCAATCTGTGGGTCCGCACCTGGATCTCTGGAAGGAGGGATGATAAGCAGTAGTACACTAATGTCGCTGCAGGCAGCGAATTCTACGTCAGAATGACACGCTTTGGACCGGTGTTTGGTGGAAAGTAGAGCGCATGGGGAAGAGAGAGAAGGAGAAGGAGAGAAGAAGAGAAGCGAAGAGCATGTCTTGTTTGCGCGTTTGATAATTGGTACATGTCTCGTTGTGTGCGCCGAGAAAAGATTAGTGGGACTCAGTGACATTACATTGCAATGATTGTGTGCCTGAAAACGTTCAGTAAACCGATCGGCGAAGCAAAAAAAGCTAACGAGGAGGACATGAACAACGTTCGACTATAGATATTTTCCATCACCACTCACCTTTGGCGTTATTTGTACGAGTGGTTTTCACCGCGTCCATCAACCTACCGTCAATCCTCCAATAGTGCTCCCCGGGGCACTATTATTTCAACCTTGCCTTCCCGGGGGCACTGTTGGAGGGGGGGGATCTACTGGAGGATTTACGGTACCTATGCATACCTATGGTATTGAGTATTGCCAGCAAATTTGTGCCCTGCCCCCCCCCCCCCCATAAGTCACTTCCCTCTCTCCGGCCGTCACAACAAACAGACGCAATTTGAACGTTCAAACAACGGCTCCGTCGCGTGTTCAGTCAGTCAGTCGCCCTGTGTGCGTGCGTCTCACCGTGTGCGTGTGTCTGTGTGTGTGCGCGTGAAGAAAACACTGTGAGTGCGTGCGAGAAGGCCCCTTGTTCTCCCAGCTGCGGGGGGGGGGGAGTAGAGAAAGAAGGTCGTTGCGCGCTCATCCCCTCGGCCCATTGGACGTCGTCCCTTGAGAAGAGCAACAGGTAGGAGACGACAGGACAGGCCTTGCGCGCGCGCACACACACTCATTCCCATGCAATTTTCTTGACTGTGCAGTAGCGATGTCGGTAGCACGCGGCCCCTGTTCGCGTAGAGATGAGCAGTAGATTGACGGTGGGGCGGGCGGGCAGGTAGTTGCAGGCGCCAGAGCTCGGCGTCCCTCGCCGCCCGCCGTCGCCGCTCCTCAGATGCCTGGGAATCTGGTTTTGAATGTCTGTGCTCTGCGCGTCCCATTCCCTCGAGGGAAAGGGACCGAAGCGTGCGCGCCGAATGTGAGAGAGAAGACGATAACGCAGTCGCCGCCAAAGACGAGAGACGCCGCTGGCGGGGCGCGACATTGTCCCTCGTGCGCTGCGCTGCGACGACGCGCCGTCCATTGGGCGAACAGCGACTTGGCTTGGCTCTTGGGACTGAGTCAGCGACTGGCCTCGGCGCGCGTGCGTCTTTCTAGCGCCCTCCTATTACCTGCGCGGGGCCCTTGCGAGGCGGCGCGGCGAGTCACCTCACCACCTCACCCCACCGACTTGAATGGACAGGCTGCTGGCTCGAGTATTTGCGCCCGGTCGCGAGCGAAATCGACCCCCCATCCCCACCCCAAGCCACCTTCTGCTCCTTGTGGCTTATTGACAGCCGCCGGCCCCGCTCCCTCCCTGCTGCGACAAATCATTGGCCCGGCTCAACCCAGCGTTATTCCCCACCGACAGCAAGGGAGCTGCGGCTCAGTGCAATGCGGATTATGCATCACCGCCAATAGGTATACTACAGGCTCGTTCCCAGTCGGCGCGGTGCGTTGCCTCTGCGATTGTCCTCCCTCCCCCCCCCCCGTTCTTGTTCTGCAGCAACGGTCAACAACAATTTCCTCTCTCGCGCCGCTACCGAATACATTGGCAAACGTCTGGTCGTATGGCGTGCCCCCACAGTCTCTGTGTGGAGTATTGGTGTGCCATTGAGCGTGTTCGGTTGTGTGCGTGCGCGTGTAGAGGAGAGAGACGGAGAGTTGAGCTCTTCCCCCGCTCCAAGGGTCACAGGCCGCTTTAGGCTGTTGACCGTCCGTGGGCGCTGTTTGTTCCCTCTCCCGCCGCAGCCAGCCCGCATCCACAATATTCTCCCGTGGTCGATAGGAAAGAGCGCAGCCGTTTGCCCGTTCGTCCGGCCTGCGCCCAACCCAACCCAATGGTTTTGGAGATGCGGCTGCGAGCTGCGGCTCTAGCTCGCTCGCTCTACGCCAATACCTGAGACAATTGGTCGCGATTGCCACCAATTACCCGCCCTCGGGACATTTCCGCGTTGCTTTCACGCCTCGCGGAGCGCGCACCGCTGTTTACTCGCGCATGAGTGGCGCGGTGGCAGAGCTGCGCCGCCGGCCTAAGGCCGTTTTTTGTGCGCGGCCACGGACCGTGACAGGCAGTAGTAGTAGTAAGAAGGAAGCGCCAAGGTCAGCCCGTGCGTCCTAGTCGCCGCTTTATTACTCAGTCGCCGTCGCGTGGGGTGGGCCGATTTTTTCTTTTTGACAAATACGTATTAGGAGGCTGAGGGCAGAGTGAGTCACGCATTCAGCGTAGAAGTGAGGAATCTGAAGTGGTCGGCAGCGAGCGACCCCTTTCTTAAAGTTTGGGGTGTGTGTGTGTGTGTGTGTGTGTGTGTGTGTGTGTGTGCGTGTGTGTGCGGCGCACTCTGTGCATGATCAGGGTGTGCGAGTTTCGAACAGCCGCGCCGTCCGTCCGAGTCGTACGCCAGTTCGCACGCCTTGCGTCGCGTGACAAACTTTTGCGTCGTTACCGAATTTGTATGTAATGCACTGGAGCTTCTAGAGCCTAGCTTCGCGTTAAGTTGAGCGCGCATTAGCGGAATTGAAAATGCGTACATGTGTGCATATTCTTCCGTTTTCTTTTAGATGCTCGGGGAATCTTCTTGAAGCTGACGACGACACAATCACATAATATCTTGTCGTCATAATTATTTCTTGTTTTGCGTAATTCTTTTTCGTGCTTCTCTGATATTTCCCGCATTTCCTCTCCCAAAATCATGACGAAAATCTCGGCCTTCTTTCTCGACAGGGTCGCCCTCTTGCTGTGCTGCCTCGCTGCCCTCTCATTAGGTGGGTTTGTCATTGTCACTGGTGTGTACACTGTACAGTGGATATCAATACAAGAGCTCGCACTGCCTGCCAGGGGGGGGGGGGGGTGGCTCCTCAGGGCAAAAGTGTGCAAGGTTGGTCCCTGAGCCAAAAAGTGGGGGGGGGGGTGGCACCGGCAGCCGGAACTCCCGGGAGGGGTAGATGTCCAGATCGGACAATCTTAGTCAAAAATGTTTACGGGAGCTAGAAGATTTCGTATGGGGGTCAGTGGTTGTTGGTTTCCGAGTGGAGGGAAGGCGAGACCCAACTCGGACACGGAGTGTGCACACACTTGCAGGCCAGAGCTCCCTGGACAGCGTGGGCGCGGAGCGCTCGGAGCTGGTGCTGTCGGACGCGGCGAGCGCGGCGCCTCGGTCGATTCGGCAGGTCGACTGGCTCTTCCCCACGGCCGGACGGACGGTCTACTGCGTCTACACGAACAGTCGCGGACAGGAGAACCGTCAGCGACTGCGCTTCTACTGCCCCGACTGCGAGTTCGTCACCAACGGCACGGAGTCGGGTCAGGAGGTGGCCACCGAGCGATTGATGGACGCCGCGCAGGCGCCGGCGACCGAGGAGGCAGCGGGCAACGTGGTGCGTGCAGTGACTCACCTCACACACACACACACACACACACACACACACACACACACACACACACACACACACACACACACACACACACACACACACAATCGCTCGTTAATCCCTAATTCGTCTCGGCTGAAGACGGGTGCGACTACTGTCTCTGCCGTGGAGGATTGAATGAATGAGTCACCCTGCTCGATGCGATCAGCGCGCACCCTGACTCATGCACGCTTGCGTGGCGGTTGTAATGATGGCGAGAAATATGGCTGCAGGCGATCAAGCTGGAGAACCTGCAGTTGTCCAAGGACATGAACGGCAAGACGCTCGCCTGCTCGCGGATCTGCGCGGTCGGCGAGACCCCTCCCTCCCACGTCGAGCCGGTCAACGGCCAGGAGAGGCCCGTCTGCGAGACCGTGGAGGTTCGTCATGTTTTTTTTTGGCGAAGGGTTGAAAAAAAATCGTTGGGCGACTTGCAGGCGACGATGAACGTGCGCTTCCTGCAGCAGCCGCGCGTCCAGGACTCGACCGGCAACGAGCCCCTCTACGGCGACGAGCTCGGATACCAGTTTTTCGTCGAGTGCTCCCGGCCGTCCCCGGGCGCGCCCTGTCAGGGCGGCGGCTCCAAGGTTCTTAGGTGGGTGCGGCTGTAGCGCTCGCGCCGTGTTGTCGACGAGCTGGCTGCACTGTCGGTGCGATTTGAGGTGCGAGGTCGACAGCTCTCCGGCGCCGACGCGCATCCGCTGGCTGTCGGCCGGCAAGGAGCTGGGCTCGGGCCAGACGTTCACGGTGACCGCGCAGCACGTGGGCCGGACGGTGTCTTGCGAGGCGAGCAACGGCGTCAATCCCAGCCAGAACAGCTACGGCGTCCTCATCGGAGCCTGGGGTGAGTGAGCAGCGCTCTGCAGACCGTCCCGCTTCCAGGAAGAAGGAAATCAGTTTCAGTGTTTCAAAGCACATGCGCTAGGGGAATAGAGGAGGGTTGCGTGTCTCGGTGCAATCACGCATTCTGCCTACATGCAGTTTCACACACGCATGCTGGCGAAAATTTCGACATTTTCCACCACCTACAGTCATGTTTATGCATTTTTAGCACTGGCGGATCCAGGGGTGGGGGAAAGGGGGAATTCCCCCTCCCGAAATCGGAAATCTAGGGGGGAAAAGGGGGGAAAGAGATAGGCGGTGGGAGAAGAAACGCGCCTAGTGAGCCTAGTTTTCAGCATAAAATTGCTTGTAGATGGTCGAAAACAGCACAATTTTCGCCTGCGGCGCCGTTTATATTCGATAATTATCGAAAATGGACCGATTAGGTGTCCAAATCACTGCCAAAATGGCCGAACATCCAAAAAGTTCAACAGGGTCCTCCCTTCTGCAAAATTCTTCCCCCTCCGAAATTTTTTTCTGGATCCGCCAGTGATTTTTAGGAGAATGGGTCCATTCCTCTCTCCCTCCATCCGCTACTGACACTAGCCGCTTCAACTCAGGACTCCTGCTTGCAAAGTGTTCCAAAGTGGTTCAACATCAATTTGTCTCATGAAATAAAATAATGTTGAGAATACGCACTTGTACAATGATGAATGACTGCAATGATGAAACTGAAATTGTTGGAATGCATGTCAACCAAAGCCAATGCATGTCAACCAACGCATTTGCATGAATACTAAAGAATTGCTTGTAACACCCACTCTTTTTTAAATAAATTTCATATCAACACACCCACGACGTAAATTGGAGACATGCGCTGAGACTCATTTGCAGAAGTTTTGTTTTATTTTCTGTGGTGATGCTATGTGGCGTGGGGGGGGGGGAGGGGGAGATCATAGGCTTTTCGGTGTGTCTGTTTGTATGTGGTGTATGTTCAAAAACGTTTTGCTCTCGCAACTCAACACGAACAATCCGAAACACGCACAAAACGCGCACACAAAGAAGACCACGAACCGATGCAAGGGGGGGGGGGGGGAGGGGGGCTGGAGAGAATGGGAGAGCCCGAAAATGGTATATCGCCCAGAGGCCCCCAATGGTCGAGTAGCTCAATGACCAATGGGGGGTTGGAGGCGAGAATAGGCAGAGATTGTTGCTATATCTGAGAAACCTTTCATCTCTTTTGTCGTTTGTCATTCATCATCAAAAACGTGCTCAGAAGTGATAAGGTATCAATATTTTCATGTCCTCAGTATTGACTCATCATCAATACAATGTGTCATAAAATCATGCTGTGAATGCTCAGTTTAAAAACAACAATGACGAATCTGTAAAGTGCTGCAGCAAAAGCCAAAGGAAGTCAACCAATGCAACCAATGCACTTCTGCAATACAGGAAAACATTTCACCCTTTTTGTTGCAACGCTTTATTCTTGCGTCATTACAACTCCAGTCATTACATTCGATAGTAAAAGTTAGGCACTATACCATCTTGAGCAGACACACCATAAATCCCATGTAGTGGGCAAATTGTTTTAATCAGCCCTTCAGAGTCAGCTAATAATAATTGGCTTTTTTGTAATCTGCATGCTTGCTCACACATGTTCATGCACCTTGATCTGCAGGCGCAAGGCCTTTGGATCTGGTCTAAGCTAGGATTGCGGTTAGACGCTTCTGATTCCATTTCAGCGCGCCGTGGGCGGGCGGTTTTCGGCGGGCTTGGGCTTGTTTCTTCCTTACGTCGTCGTTTTTTGGCAAAGCATATTGTTGCGTCCGCGTCCGCTGCGTCCGAAACGTAAGCAAAGCCTAAGCCTAAGCCTAAGCCTAAGCGAAGCATAAGCCTAAGCCAAATCAAAGGCAAAGCATAAGCCTAAGCAAAGTCTGGACTAAGCCTAAGCAAAGCCTAAAATTAAGAAAGTTTTCATCGGATGCAGCAGCAGACGCGGACGCATGAAATGTTTTCAGCCGCTTTCTTTTTCGGGGAAATCCAAGTTCATTGGGCCATTGGACCGGGCGAAACGCACCACAGTATTTTATTTATTACGTTTAATGCGTCGACGATCAGTGCTCAACGCCAATAAAAACTTAAACAATGCACCACTAAAACGCTAACACATACACGCGCATGCGTGCGTGCGCCCACTCGCGAGTCCGTGCGTGCGTGCGTGCGTGCGTGCGTGCGTGCGTGCGTGCGTGCGTGCGTGCGTGCGTGCGTGCGTGCGTGTGTCCGTGTCCATGTGTGTGTGTGCGTGCGTGCATGAGTGCGCGTGCGTGCGTGGGTGCGTCCATGTGTGTGTGCGTGTGTGCGTGCATGCATGCATGCGATCGAGCGTGCGCGTGCGTGCATGCACGTGTCCATGTCCATGTGCATGCGTGTGCGTGCGTGCGTGCGTGCGTGCGTGCGTGCGTGCCTGCATGCATGCTTTTCGGCGTGCGTGTCTGCGAGCTTGGCGTGCGTGCGTGCATGTGCGTGCGCGTGTCCGTGTCCATGTGCGTGTGCGTGCGTGCGTGCTTGCGTGCGTGCGTGCGCGTGCGTGCGAGCGAGCGCGCGCGCGCGTGCGTGCGTGCGTGCATGTGCGTGTCATACAAGTTTTTATAGCGTTAACACCTGTAAAACAAAGTATTAAAATACTGAAAAGTTCAAAGATTTTATAGCATAAACACGTGCAAAACAAAAAAGTTATAAACAAAAAAGTTACAAGTATTTTTATGGCAGAGGTTTGATCCCAGGACCTCCAGAAAAGTAACGACAGCATAACCACTACACCATTGATCTGTACGGAACTGTTTTCTAAACACTTCTGATAAGTCAGAAGCACCCATAAAATGTGGTGTATTATCATATAATTTATGTATATTTGCATAACGCATGGATTATGATAGCTTCAGTAGCGCCACTCTTATTTTGATGGTAAAATGTGCCAAGCAAGCTTCATACAAAATTTCAGCTCAAGCTCAATCCATCCAGCAGAACTCTGTGCTGCATTGCAGTCATACTACTGTAGAAAAGGATAATGCTATATTTTGTCATTACTGTAGCAGATTGGAAAACAAATGCCAGATTCGTAATCACCACGGTCGATTACACATATCCCAAGCAGATTTGACACTGAATTCTCAAATTCGATCAAGCGCAATTTGCATATTCAATCTGCCATATCTCGCGATTACGGTATCGCACTGGAAAACGGATGTGATATTCGTGATCAGCACGGTCGATTACATATGTCCCAAGCAGAATTGACACTGAATTCTCAAATTCGATCAAACAAGTATGCAAAATTTGCATAACTCACGGATTACGGTAGCTATCGCAAATCCGGCCCTTAAATGACGGTGAAGTTTCTCACGGAAGCTTCATACAAAATTTCAGCTCAATCCATCCAGCACAACTCTCTGCGCTGCGTTGCACACAGACAGACAGACAGACAGACAGACAGACATTGTGCTTTAGTAATATAGATGCACGCACACCTACAGATAAACGCAGGAGCCCTGAGACGGCCGGCTTGTATTAAACTTAAACTTTATTTTTGACGACAACCACCTGACACAGCACAATGGCCGTTAACTGAATCACCAGGATCACAGGGCGGCGCCGTATACATAACAATGGGCGTTGTTCTGCCGCGAGGCAAGGTGGGCCCCCACCTGGCACTGATTTTTGTCCGAAGCCACGGTACAGCCAGAAACCGGAGCACTGGTTTAAACCCCTTGCCCAAGGGGGTTGCCGTGGTTTTTACCCAGCAAGGAATCGAACCCCCGACCTCGCGGTCAGGAGTCCAACGCCTTGCGGACTACGCCACAGCCCCACTTGTATCTCGTTGCAGAGAAGCCGACGCTGCTGGCGACAAACTTCGCGACTCCGGAGGTGACGGACGTCGTGCAGGAGGGCTCTGGTCGGGTGGAGCTGGACCGGCACGTGAAGCTCGCGTGTCGCGTCAGCGCCAACCCCGCCCCCTTCGTCCGCTGGCGCCTCCGCCGCTCCAACGGCCAGACGGTGAACGCGAGCTGCGACGACGTCCAGATCAAGCCGACCGCCGGCCCCAATCCCCGGCCCAACGTGCGTGTCGACTTCCCCTGCCGACCCTGTACTAGCCGAGCCGCCGCTCGCGTTCCAGTCGTACGACGCGAGCTGCAGTCTGCGCCTGGCCGACTACACGTTCGGCGGCGAGTACTGGTGCGCCGCCTGCAACTTCGTCGCTCAGGGCAACGAGTACTGCGAGCCCAGCCGCGACGCGCCCACCGCCTCGAGGCGCACCGCCATCACGTCGCCGCTCTCCCTCCAGCTCAACGTCTACGGTGCAGTCTGGCCATGTTCCGCTACTAGTTTCTCTTCTGTACGGAACGGTGACGGTGCAGGTCGGCCCCTGGGACTGGCGCTGACGCCGGACGGCAAGCCGGCGCTGGAGAGGCGCGACAAGGCGGTGACGCTCAAGGTCGGCTACTGCGCCGACCCGCCCGTCGAGCAGCGCAGTCTCCACTGGGAGGTGGACGGCCAGCAGCTGCGCGTCGGCGAGACCCGCGGCAATATCCGCGCCCAGAGACCCATGCCTGTGCGTCTGTGAGCCCTGTGCGGTCCATTATTCGGTAGGGAAACCCGACCGAAATTCCAGAACGGCACGTACGACGACTGCTACTACGCGCCCCTGCGAATCGACCCCATCTCAGAGGAGGACAAGGCTCGCTCCTACGCCCTCTTCCTGACGAACGCGCACAGCGCGGAGCGGTGCGCGCCCGTTCTGTTGCCGTCGAAATTTTTCTCGAAATTGAATAAAAAATTCAGAATCGATGTGAACCTGCGCGACTTGCTGGTTAGTCCCAGCGACGCGCAGACCGCGGAAGGGGGCAGCTGGGCGTGGCTGCTCTGGCTGCTGCTGATCATCTTCTTCCTGCTCGTGCTCTGCTGCTGCTGCGGCTTCTGCTACTCGAGGCGGCTGCTCTGCTTCAAACGTGCCTATACTGTTTTTAATTTGAATCGTCGAAATTTGCATAACTCTTCCACGTTCTAGGCTACGACGGCGCGCAGAAGCGACCCGCCAACTTCGTGCCGCCGCCGCCAAAAGTCTCCAAGTGGGTTTTCTCAATTTTTTTTTGCTTTGACTTTTCGAAATAGTTCGAAACTCAACCTGTTCAGTCTGGCGCCGACGTTCCACGCGGAGCCGCTGCCCGTGAAGCAGGCGTACACGAACACGCTGGCCGAGGAGCCCGTCGTAAGGGGCGCGAGCGCGGGGTCCCCTGGTCCGGGCTTGCCTCTCTACAACCCCTATTACTCGGCCTATCAGCTCGAGCAGCCCACACCCGACAAGCAGTCGCTCGCCAGCTCCCACACCACCACCACCGTCTACGTCTCGAGAGAGGCGGCCGTCTAACCGTCGCCCCTCGCCGCACCCCCGGCCATTCGGTGCGCTTTTGCACTCCTCACTGACAAAGGCACGCGCGCACGCACGCTTTTGAGCACGGTGGACAACCTGTGCTTCGGATTGCTTGATTCGGTTGGTGGCCGCACGCGCTGCGCGGTGGCGTCGCGCTATTTCGGTGTCGGCTTTTCAGTTCTCGCGCTCGATTCGCCGTCGCCCTTCATCGAGCTTCGAAGACTCGGAACTGAGCTCACTGTGGCTGTACGGCTGTGGAGAGACCGTCGTCTAGCTTCGCTCGTTCACTTACTCTCTCACTCTGTTGCTGTTATTGTGGTGCAGTTCACTTGGTGGTGGGCGCTCAAGGCAGCCGCTCTCCTTCTCCCTATTGTTCCTGTCGTCGTCTGTGGTGGCTCATGCTCGCTCGCGCACGGGTGCTGGATGCCTGCGGGAGTGGACTCGGCCGCTCGAGCTGGTAAGCTGTAAGAAAGGTCTATGAAGATGCGTAATTCGGTCTTACAGAGGACGGTGTGGGATCCGCCCCGTTTGGACGTGCGTGCGTGCGTGCGTGCACAACGCGTTGGCCCCCACCACACTGCAGACTCCGACGAAGCCGGCCCGTCCCCCGCCGCCCAAGGTCCAGGAGGGCTACAACTATGCCGAGCTGGACCTGGTCCAGGCGCCGCCGCCGCCAGCCCTGCAGCCCCAAATGCCGGAGCTGGTCCACATCCAGACGACGACGCTCACACGCAGCGAGCTGCCACCGCTGCTGCACGCTCCCAACGACTACGCGCACGTGCGCGCCATGCCCCCGCCCACCGATAGCGTCGTGTAGTGGGGCTAGTTTGGTGTCATTTCCTTCCCGACTACGTTCTCACTCACTCACTCACGTGTACAGGCCAGTGCGTTCGCCAGTGCGTCGTCCACAATAGCACGTGTCGTAGTAGTTGTGGTGTGTTAGCAAGGACGGCGGGTGTCTTCTTTTCTTATAATTCTGAATTTATTCTACTTACAAAAGAATTTGTGCCTGCTGTCTGGAGATCGCAATGGACCCTTCGATTGATAGTTGCGCGTGGTTGTTGTGGCCAATCGTATATCGAATCAGTATTGCGGCGTCGAAATTCACTTTGCATTGTGTTGTGTGTTGCTTGTCGAATGATATCACTCTCTCCCTCCGTTATTAGCGCATTGTCACTCGTCGCATCGCATTCTCTTGGGGTGATTGCAGACGGCAGTCTTCGTTGTTCCATCCTCCTATGCAGTAGCGATTGTACAGGCGCCCAACTCCTCGACGAGAAATATAGTGCTGGATGTCAGTCGTGCGAACGCGCCATATAGAGATATACATGAAGGCTAAAATCGGTATTTGTGCATTTCTTTCGAGCTGGCGTTTTTGCCGATTCGTCGTCTGTGCTTTGGCAGCTTGCTTCGACGCTCGCTTTCTTCGAAGATGGTGTGGTCAATTTTCGTAAATTCAAAAATTTTGAAAATTTAAAACTCACCATTAATTAGGCGGCAAATCGCGAGGCGCTCACGCAGTCGCAGCGGGACACATTGCTGGTGGAGTTGGGTGAGAAGGGCTGGACGCTGGTCGAGGGCCGCGACGCCATCAAGAAGAGCTTCGTTTTCAAGGATTTTAATGAGGTGGGTGGGTGCTCCCCCCCCCCAGTGGGTGTGTGCGCTGTACGTGTGTGCGTCGGCTCCCACTTCCGGCGTTCTCCTTCATGACGAGCGTGGCGCTGAGGGCGGACCGCGTCGACCACCACCCCGAGTGGTTCAACGTGTACAACAAGGTTCTCTTTAATTTTGAAAAGTTCCAAACATTTATCTAAAAGCCAAGTTCCCAAAGATAGGTCGACGTGACGCTGTCGTCGCACGACGTCAACGGCCTGTCGATGCGCGACGTCGACATGGCCAACTTCATAGAGTCGAAGTCGCCGAAATGATACCGATTATCGAATCGATGCCTTCTGGCAGAAAACCAATAAACTGTGCCATTTGACACCCCCGATTGATCAAGTAAGGTATCCCAAGCGAGCGATGCATATCTAGCTGGACGCGAACAGGGAGCCGTTTTATAAACCTACGTTTACGTTTACGATCTTAATCGGACGTCGGAATCGCTGTTTTTGGTTTTATAAAGGTGCGTCGTAAATTCCGTTTATGTTTATGTTTACGATCGTAATCGCCACGTTAAATTATATTCTGGTTTTATAAAAATTTCGGAATCCGACGTCGGAATTACGACCTAACGCTATACGTTTACGGAGGGGTACCCCATCATAATCACGTTTAAGATTCGGGCAAACGTCGTTGTTGCGCCAACACAGCGACGGTTTTCAGTCGGACGACGCCTTTGAGGAGGATTTTGAACGTCAAGGCTGAAGGCGTCGGACATATAGGCCACAAATTGCCACCTTTTTTAAATTACATACACATCGACGCCGACACGCATACACATGCTGACATCAACACCGATAGTGAATAGCACCGCCTAGTGATTCACATGTTGACTAGTCGACTTGAGGTACTCGTCAAATCGATGGGACGCCGAGGCGCAGGCACTTCGTCAGCAGCTGCTCTTTCCTCGTCCTGCGTTTGTGCCTTTAGAGCAACACGTACAATACAATCAGTGCAGGGAGTCGTAGGGCAACTGAATCCTTACATGCACTTTGCGACGTCGTGGGGCGTGTGTCAACATGCGAGCGAGTGTCGACACGCGGGCGGGTGTTGACACGGGTGCCGGTGTCGACACGCGGGGTCAAGACGCAGGTCGAGTCGCGTCCGTGTCGACGCCGACGCTGCTGGTGGCGGTCTGACGGACAGCGACCGCTGCTGAACAAGCAAATTGTTGAACTATCATGAACCATTTGCACATGGTGTCAACGTTCGCATCTAGCTCACCGGAGCCAGGCCCGCCTAGGCCATCGACGAGTGGCGCGACGGCAGTGTCGACAGGGCGTCGTCATCTCCACCGGGCAGCAGTCGCCGACGGCAGCGTCGGCCGGCGCCCCCGCCGACAGGGCGTCGTCGTCTCCACCGGGCAGCAGTTGGCGACGGCAGCGTCGGCCCCCGCCGACAGGGCGTCGTCATCTCCACCGGGCAGCAGTCGGCGACGGCGTCGGCCACAGCTTTTGCTCGTTGGTGGTGCCCATGACGAGCTCTTGGTCGACGAGCGAGCGATTCAAGACGGCGACGGAGTGGAGACAGTCTTAGACGCGCCGACGACTCCTTAAATCAACGCCAACAAATTTTCGGAAACTTTACTTAAAACGTAATCGTAAACGCGGCGGAATTACGAATGGACGAAAAACCAAATATAGCGGTGTCGTAATTATGGCGTCCGTTTATGTAAATAAAATGGGAGCCATTTTATAAACCTACGTTTACGTTTCCGAATCGGAAACATAAACGGACGCCATAATTACGACACCGCTATATTTGGTTTTTCGTCCATTCGTAATTCCGCCGCGTTTACGATTACGTTTTAAGTAAAGTTTCCGAAAATTTGTTGGCGTTGATTTAAGGAGTCGTCGGCGCGTCTAAGACTGTCTCCACTCCGTTGCCGTCTTGAATCGCTCGCTCGTCGACCAAGAGCTCGTCATGGGCACCACCAACGAGCAAAAGCTGTGGCCGACGCCGTCGCCGACTGCTGCCCGGTGGAGACGACGACGCCCTGTCGGCGGGGGCCGACGCTGCCGTCGCCAACTGCTGCCCGGTGGAGACGACGACGCCCTGTCGGCGGGGGCGCCGGCCGACGCTGCCGTCGGCGACTGCTGCCCGGTGGAGACGACGACGCCCTGTCGACACTGCCGTCGCGCCACTCGTCGATGGCCTAGGCGGGCCTGGCTCCGGTGAGCTAGATGCGAACGTTGACACCATGTGCAAATGGTTCATGATAGTTCAACAATTTGCTTGTTCAGCAGCGGTCGCTGTCCGTCAGACCGCCACCAGCAGCGTCGGCGTCGACACGGACGCGACTCGACCTGCGTCTTGACCCCGCGTGTCGACACCGGCACCCGTGTCAACACCCGCCCGCGTGTCGACACTCGCTTGCATGTTGACACACGCCCCACGACGTCGCAAAGTGCATGTAAGGATTCAGTTGCCCTACGACTCCCTGCACTGATTGTATTGTACGTGTTGCTCTAAAGGCACAAACGCAGGACGAGGAAAGAGCAGCTGCTGACGAAGTGCCTGCGCCTCGGCGTCCCATCGATTTGACGAGTACCTCAAGTCGACTAGTCAACATGTGAATCACTAGGCGGTGCTATTCACTATCGGTGTTGATGTCAGCATGTGTATGCGTGTCGGCGTCGATGTGTATGTAATTTAAAAAAGGTGGCAATTTGTGGCCTATATGTCTGACGCCTTCAGCCTTGACGTTCAAAATCCTCCTCAAAGGCGTCGTCCGACTGAAAACCGTCGCTGTGTTGGCGCAACAACGACGTTTGCCCGAATCTTAAACGTGATTATGATGGGGTACCCCTCCGTAAACGTATAGCGTTAGGTCGTAATTCCGACGTCGGATTCCGAAATTTTTATAAAACCAGAATATAATTTAACGTGGCGATTACGATCGTAAACATAAACATAAACGGAATTTACGACGCACCTTTATAAAACCAAAAACAGCGATTCCGACGTCCGATTAAGATCGTAAACGTAAACGTAGGTTTATAAAACGGCTCCCAGGGCGTAGACCCTTCCATTCCAGAGAATGCTTAGTTTGTCGTGACTCGTTTGCCGCAATTCGTCTAGTTCGTATTGTTCGAAATTGCTGCATGAAACGCTGCCGAAACGGCTAGAGCCTTAGCTTAACCAAGACCTAAGCACAATAAAGGCATACGCAACATGGCTGAGGCTAAACAAGACCTAAACTTAAAGAAAACGTTCCTCTTCTTCCCCTTCTGTTATATTGAAGGCTGAAGTTCTTCCTCGAAATCTTACACTTCTAACCCCTTTAGCGATATCAAAAGTGCACCCAAATAAGACAATAGGCGCGCGCCAGTTTGGACGCATTGTAGCAATTTCTTGGGCTTTAGACAAAACAGGACAGCCGAGACAGCCAGGCTTAGGTTTAGGCTTAGGCTTAGGCTTAGGCTTTTGCTTAGGCTTAGGCTTAGTTAGGCTTAGTTATGCTTATGCTTAGGCTTAGGCTTTTGCTTAGGCTTAAGTGGTATGAAGTGGTCTGCAGCGTGCAACGGACGAGCGGCAAGAGCTACGATCGCTTCAAGGCGCAGGTGTTGCAAGGCTGGCGTTGTCGGCTACTCGTCGGTTCGGGTGTGTCACGTCGTTGACTTCAAGCCTCCAACGCACTCTCTCACTTGCGGACGGTATCAACGCAAGGCCGGGACAGAGAGAGAGGAGGAAACGCAAAACACTAAAAACTAAGACTCAAAGCCGCGAAAATCAAGACTGAGCAGCCGGCCAAAAGAGCGTCGAGAGTGGGGGACGGAGGCCGGCGCGAGAAATAACGAACGCATATGCAAATAGTAAAACATCGCAACATCGATAATTTGCATATTGTAGTTCAACGACAACAACTACCGTACTCAAACATCACATCGCCTCAATCGCCTCCTTTTAAGTCTGCTCTTCGTTGTCGACGAGTCGGCAGCGAAGGCGTCTCGCCGCAGACTGACCACCTCAATCGCCGTCCAGAAATCGAAGACGGGGCCGAGGCGTGGAAGGAGGGGGGAGGCTGCCAGGTCGGAGAGACAGAGCCGATGTCGTAGGAGCACGGGGCCTTGTCCAACACCGGAATGGGGCGGCAGCGAGGCGTGTCGGCGCGCAGGGATTGGGGCAGCAGGCGAGTGACGCCATTGGGGACGCTCATTCGCGAGCGGGAAGGATCGGCTGCCTTGGGCGCCTTGGGCGGCCAGCGCGCTTGCTTGACCGGCGCTTGGTACTGGTGCTCGAGCAGCGAAGCGCGCAGAACGCCGCCGACGACGTGCCCGGATCCGACACTGGCCGAGTTTCTGTAATTGGCGTCGTGTAGACGCTTGTCGTACTTGCGCGAGTAGCGCTGAAAGACGTGCCGCGTGTAGCGACTGTAAGCGTTGCGCGTTGTAGAGTTGTCGGAAGTCGCCCGTCGAGACAGATCGCTGGATCGGTCTCGGTATGGCTTGCGCTGTCGTGCGCGCGTGTAACCGCTCGAGGCAACTCTGGCTGTAGGTCGAGTGCCTGTCGACGTGTCTAGCCGAACGGCGGGAGGCGGCAGCTTGCCTTGAGGGGAGAAACATTCGTCCAGCCACCTCAGCGTCTTCTTCTGACGACCGTCGACTTTGGTGACTGTCGCTTGGACGCAATTGGTCGACCGGTAGTGGGCGTCGTCGAAGAAGTTGTGGTCGTGCGCGTCGTCTTTCGGGCCCTGGATCGGTTGCTGAGCCAGCGCCACCTTCTTCTTGACGGTCAGCGTCGACCTGGGCGGGCCGCTCGTACTGGTGTCAGCTGAGCGCTTCTTCGTGACGATCCGTTGCTTCGTCGCCTGTCTTTCGGAGAGCTTCTTTCTGGCTCTCTGCTGGCGCTCCTTGAACTTCTGGATCGGCAGCGGCTCCTGAAGGCCTTGGTCGGAGAATTTCCAGAAGAGGTCGATGCCCTTGAAGACGACGCAGCAGTCGAACGCTGCTAGAATGTTCGTGCCCACGACTAGTGGCCATGCGAGACGGTTGCTGTCGTCAATGAACAGCTGGCAACGGCGCGTCCGCTTTCCCAGCTGGACGTCGGCAGCGAACTTCCGCTTGAGCTCCAGCGGAGTGGACAGCACCGTCCGGAAGCTGTCTTCTTCGGCTGCCGACTCGATGGTGCTGACGACAGCGTGTGCAGTCTTCTTGTCGAGCGATTCGAGGACTGCGTTCAGCTCGTCTGCCGAGATCACAGAGATGACTGAGCCCGTGTCGAGCAGGCCCAGCACGGGCACCTTGTGCAGCATGACGGGAACGTTCGGCGTCTCGCCGACGAGCTTGTGGGGCCTCTTGCCCTCCAGCTGAGCCATGGCCGCGTCGTCGGCCGACTCGCTCTGCTCCTCGTCCTTTGTCACCGCCGTCACTGCTTTGGCTGGCGTACAGCCGGCGTCGTCCTTTGTGCCGTGCGGGCTGGCGGGCTCCTCTGCGTCGTCGTCGTCGTCCGAGTTGTCGGCGCAGATGGCAGCGGAGACGTCGTCGTTCGCTGCATTGCCGTGGGAGCTCGCAGAGCTGCTGTTGTCGTCGTCAGGCTCGTCTTCCTCCGCTCGCCAAGTGACTCGTCGTCGAGACGACTGGACGGCGGCAGTGCCTTGCGTGGCACCGGTCGAGCTGGCAGCTCTGGCTCCTCGCGGCGCGCGTCGCGCCCTCGGGTTGCTGGCGTAGTTGGGACAGGCGGGGTCCCACTGCATGTGATCGCCGCCGCAGGAGAAACACTTTTTCAGCGCCGGATCGAACGGGGGCGGCGACCGCGGCGAACCTTGCGACGACCCACGTCCACGACCGCCTCGGCCACGACCGTACGAGGCCGGGCCACTTCTCTGCTGCGACTGCGACGGAGAGTCGCCACTGCCACCAGGTGAGGCGTACTCACCGCTCATTTTCGGAGTCGTCACGTCTCCAGCCCTTTTGTAGTCTTCGACGAAAGGGCGGGACCGGCCTCGCTGTCGACCGCCTCCTTTTGGACGGAACTTCTCAGAGCGGAAGTCGGCACCAGGCTCTGCCGTGGAGGCAGACGCGGCGTCGGTCCAGACGTTGGCTCTGATGCGCTCGTGCTGCTCGAACGTGTAGGCAGCCGTCGTGTAGGCGTCGAGCGTCGTGTCTTTGGCCGTTTGGAGAACGTAACTGCGCATTTTAGGTGGCAGCGCGGTCAAGAACTCGTTGCCCATCATCACCTGCATGGGACGAGTGTGGCTGTCGCCGGGCGTCGTGTAGACGTGTGCGTGCCGAACTTTGCTCGCGATGTCGGCGATCGTCATCGTTGCCGCGTTGTACGACAAGAAATGCAGCTCGTGCATCTTGTCTTCGATGCTGACTTTCTCGATCAGCCACATGGCGTGGAGGTAGATGAGCGCCTCCAGCGTCGCCGTCACGAACTTGCTCTGGAGCTCTCGGAAGTGCGTGCGCGTGGGAACGTCGAGGAAGCGGTAGAGCTGGTTGGCCCACTGCTTCGGCGGCGTGTTCTGGTCGAGGAGCCAGTACTTGAACGTGTCGACGAAGGACGCGAAGCCCTCGGGCGTCATGCCTGCCGCGCCGGCCGTCATCGAGTACGTCGGCGGCGTGGGCGGCTTGCACGCGCACGAGTAGCCCTCTTCCGGGAAGAAGCCGAGGCTCTCGCGGTACGAGTTCAAGTACTGCGTCGTCTCCGTGACGAACAGCGCCTGGTAGATCTTGTGGTTGCGCGCCGTCTTCGAGATCGGCCGGTTCGACACCTCGGGACTCCAGACAAGGTTCATGTAGTCGCTGCGCTCCTTGTCCTTCTTCGTCGGAATGCCCAGTGGCGTCCACTGGCGGAGCGAGAACACGACCTGCTGGTACGTGTGGCCGTATTTGTTGACGAGCGAGCCGTCGGGCAACTGCAGCGAGTAGTCGCAGCCCTGAGCGGCGGCTGCTGTGACGACAGCAGCTTCTATCGTTCTGTAGTGCGTCGAGCACTGGTCAGGGTCGGCCGGCATACTCTGCACGGCGTAGGGCGCGGTCGACGCGCTAACAAACGGCGGCGGTGGCTGCTGCGTGAACCACGCCGTCGTCGGCGTCGAGCCGGCATTCGAGCGACTGGACGCGGCGGCTGCGAGTGGCGGCTGCTGTGCGGCGTAAGCAGCGGCCGTCGGCAAGCTCTGTTCGACTACAGGCGTGTAGCCTCTCGGCGGCGCAGTCGAGTGCGCCTGTTCAACGCCCTGGTTGAATGGCGATACGGTAGACGCAGTGGCAGTCGCGTAGTGCTGCCGTTCCTGCGCCTCCAGCTGCTGCTCGGACGCCATCGGCGGCGCGGCGATCTGGACTCGCTTCTTCGTGCCAGCGAGAGCTACCAGTGGTCGAGCGTACTGCGTCGTCGGGTGCAGCTGCGCTTCCGCGTCTACGTTGGTCGCCGAGGAGGCGAGACGGACGTTGGCTGCGTCCGGTTGCGCTAGCGAGTGGGGCAACGAGGCGGCCAGCGACGGGGCTCTGCGAAGCTGAGTGGGCGGCGTCGGCCGCTGCCCGCGCTTGACCCTCTGCTCCCATTCGACGAGCATGCGCTCCTGCGACCGAATCTGCTGCGACGCGTCGCCGAGTTGTTTGGCCTGGTTTACAAGCCCCGCGACAACGCTGGCGTAGTCCTGGCGCAGTTGCTCGACCGTCAGCTGACTCGTGTAGCGCAGCGCGGACTGATAGGCGTGCGGCTCGACAGTTTCGACGTCGTCGGGCACGTGCAGCTCGGGCATGCCTCCGTCAGTCGCGCTTGGAACGTTGTCGCCGCCCTCGTGGGCGTCAGCGAAGTCGTTCTCGTCGTCGTCATCTTCGTCGCGGCGCAAAGCCGTCTGCTGCTGCTCGTGCGCTGTTATCGCGCTGCGTTCGTCGTCGCTTAGACTGCCGGCGTCAATCAATGTCCGCGTAGGACTCTTCGGGTATTTGACAGAGGCGTCTCTGTCCGCGGCGTCTTTGCGAGCGTTGTACAACTGGCACTCGAAGTGTTGCATGTCGCCGTCGACAGCAAAGCGGTGTTTGCGCACGCAGAGTGCTCGGTTGTAGTCGCGAACGGCGTTTTGCAGCATCGTCAGGGAGGGGAGCGGCAACTTGCCGCTGGCAGCGATGCGCGTGTCGAAGATGATTTTCGCGGCGCTCTTACGGTAGAGCTCAATGTCGGCGGCTACGACAAGCGACAAGGTGCCGGATGGTCGACGGGCGAGTAGCCCTTGCAAGATGAACGCGTCCGGGACGACGTTGCGCGAGTGCAGTTCGACCTCCGTCTGCACGTTCTCACAGGCGGCGATGACCTCGTCCGGCAGCAGCTCGTACTCCTTCACGTACTCGTACGAGGTGCGCACGTAGTCGCCAAGCTTGTAGTAGCGGCCGTCGACGCGAAGCTGCGCGTTCTCTATCTCTGCCGAATCGATGCCGAACTCGACTCGGGACGGCGCCGTTGCGCCGGCTGCGGTGGCGTTCTCGGACGCCATGCTACTGGTCGCGGAGACCGTGTCTCTCGGCGACACCTGCTTCTGCCGCGTGGCAGTCGAAGTCGGCAGCTGCGCTGTCGACGTGCGTGCACTTGCACTGGGGCGCGTCGCCCCTTCGTCTACTGGAAGGCAGAAGACGCCGGCCGTCGTTGTCGGTCGCTTCTGCTGCTGCTTCTGCCGCGCCGTATGCGGCAGTCGAAGCCAAACGGTCGGCCGGGCCGGACCGTCGGCAGCGTAGACGAAGTTGGACGTTTAGTCCAGCAGTACAAGGACGAGTAGTCCTGCGTCAGCCTCGCGATCGGAGTGTCTGACGCTCTTGGTATGAAGTGGTCTGCAGCGTGCAACGGACGAGCGGCAAGAGCTACGATCGCTTCAAGGCGCAGCTGTTGCAAAGCTGGCGTTGTCGGCTACTCGTCGGTTCGGGTGTGTCACGTCGTTGACTTCAAGCCTCCAACGCACTCTCTCACTTGCGGACGGTATCAACGCAAGGCCGGGACAGAGAGAGAGGAGGAAACGCAAAACACTAAAAACTAAGACCCAAAGCCGCGAAAATCAAGACTGAGCAGCCGGCCAAAAGAGCGTCGAGAGTGGGGGACGGAGGCCGGCGCGAGAAATAACGAACGCATATGCAAATAGTAAAACATCGCAACATCGATAATTTGCATATTGTAGTTCAACGACAACAACTACCGTACTCAAACATCACATCGCCTCATAAGCACAATTCGCGTTCACCCGAGTGTGTAATGCTTCGTTATTCTGCTTCGTTATTCTTTGGCGTAAATAACGAAGCAGCGGTGAAAAAATAATGAAGCGATTAGTGAACCTAGTGAAATTCGCAGAATAATGAAGATAATGCGCTAGAAATAGTTATAGATCTCATGAACGTGCCACACGAAACGGTTTAACAGTGGAAAAAATAATGATGCAGCAAAAAATAATGAAGCGCTCAGTACGGTAGGATGATTTTTAAAGGTGATTTGAAATTGTTTTGGCGAAATTGTTCTGTTTTGTTTTGTTGCGAAATGCGAAAGTATGTCTAATCATTCGCAAGGAAGGTATCAGGCAAGTGTTTGGACAAGGCCTGATGTTCAGCGCCTGATCTCTGACTACAAGTCCGGGAGATCTGTTTTTTCGCATCGACAATTGGCTGCCGAAATCTCGGTTTTACTGCACGATTATTCTGTGCTTTTCGTGCTCCTTGTTGTGCATGTGGTCTTTAGAGCCTGTCAGGCCAACGCGTCAGCGCTGCGTCAGTTCTTCGTCACATAAAGGACGACAGCATCGGCACTCGTCCTCTCGGACGGCCCAAGAACGTCGTCAAGAAGCCGCGTTTGTCTCAGCTAAGGAATTCGTCGTCAGCGACAGGTCAAACCGCCGTCGAGCCGCCTGTTGACGTCTCGGGCCGGAGTACAACAGACGTGTTTCGGGGACTATCGGCTCGAGAGCAGCAGAGCTGACGGTGGTGATGGAGGTTTTCTTGGCCATGACTCCTGTCGCTTGCTGGCTGCCAAATTGGACGCTG
This sequence comes from Paralinhomoeus sp. GSCO2_6, assembly GCA_030248085.1. Taxonomy (NCBI): domain Eukaryota; kingdom Metazoa; phylum Nematoda; class Chromadorea; order Monhysterida; family Linhomoeidae; genus Paralinhomoeus; species Paralinhomoeus sp. GSCO2_6. The sequence goes on from JASAMY010000645.1 coordinate 94,428, forward strand.
TGTCTGGGGAACTTCGTGGTTTGCGGCGAGTCGTCAGGCGGCGACTGCTTCTTTCGCGCTGTCTGCTTTTTCCTATCTGGCAGCGAGCAATGTCATGCGGTCGTCCGTCGCGAGATTTGCGAGTACATTGTGCAGAACTGGCCTGCCCTGCGTGACTACGCAGACAAGTTCTCCTCTGCGTAAGAGTACTTGGCCAACCGGTGGGACGTCGTGGTCGAAAACGGCAAGAGCGTCCGTGTTCGACGTGGCGATCTCCGTAAACTTGGCTTCTGGGCGATGGAGTTCGAGTGCTGGGCCATCGCCAACTGGCTCGACGTGAACGTCTTCATCTACAACACGGACGGCCTTCTGGACGGCTGGGCTGTCTACGTCCCGGGCGGCTACGGCAGGTGCGACGCGCCGCAGGGCGAGCTGAAGTCCCGGCCATCTATCTACTTGCGCAATTCGTCCTGGCATTTTGAAGTGGTGACATCTGTTTAAATTTTTGCTCAAATTTGGTCTAAAAGCTGATCTGATCAGATCTTCGTTGATCTCATTGGTTATTCTTGGGTGCAATCGTTGATCTCATGTGCAATCGCTGGTTACTTTTTGTTGTTCTGGCGCCAATTCGCATTGAGGGTAGGTTTGTGCTGGGTTGCTAATCGATGATTGCTTGACGAACACCACTCAGATGTTGCTGCCGGAATTTACTAAATGTGCGAGCCCAGATTGAGGGGCAGCCCTATTCTTTAAGATGGGGAGGCGAAAAACAGTGGGCTTTTAATCCAGTGGCCAGGGCCTAGGAAATTGGTCCATTAGCATTACGCGTGTGAGACAGACAGACATCTATAATTGTTTAAGGGGCCTCTCAGATGTTGGAGACAGTAGTTAGTTCGGGTTGAGCAGACCTTTTGAGGTAGGGAGGGAAAACAGTGGGTTTTTATTCCAGCGTTCAGAACAAGGAAATTCGTTCATCACACAACCGTTTCATTATTCTTTGGCGTAAATAATAAAAATAATGAAACAGCTGTGTACAGTACACGTATGACTACACACCGCACAATTGGCTGTCTGGCTGTCTCAGCTGTCTCGGCTGTCTTGGCTGTCCCTTTTTGTCTGATGCCCATATGCGATGTACTGTTGAAACAAATTTCAACCGTTGTAAAAAGGTGCCCGATTCTTGTCAAGGAGCATGATTGAAGAGTTTGTTGAGACGGCAGATGAAGCGACGAAGCTGCTGCTGCTCCGACGCGAGTGGGCTGAGATGGCTCCTCTGACTGACGTGCCGCACGTGCTGCCGGTGGGCAAGACTTCGGCCAGCTTCGTCATTGACTGTGCCGCCATTAAAAATCCGAAAGATCTTTTCGTCGATTCCTACGGCATGTGGGGAAAAGGTTCAAGGTCTTGCCGTCACTTCTCAGCTGGTTGTTTTTTCTTCTTTATCGTGGTGTGTGTGTGCGTTTGCTTGTTTGCGTGTGTGTGTGCATGATTTTTTTCTCTCACTAAAATTCATTTCACGAGCGGATATATAACGGGAATACCCTTTCCAGGTGTCACCAGGTGTCACCAATACCAGGTGTCACCGAAGCCAAAAAGCCTAAGCAAAGCCTAAGCCTAAGCAAAGCGCCTAAACCTAAGCCTAAGCCTATGGTGACACCTGGAATGTGACACCTGGTGACACCTGAAAAGGGTATACCCTATATAACGCATAAACAATCCGTGCGTTTTTGAAAATCACCAGTAAGTTGTGTTGAATTTGAATGCGAATGTGGATCATATATCATTTTGCATTGTAATAAAATTCAATCGAATAGATGAAATCGATAAAACGAAGCTACTTTTTGTAGCAATTGCCCTAGAATCTCTGACAACAATGGTAGTCGCTTGTCAGACTTGGTCGGCTTTGAGCCGAGGTGCAACAAGAGCATGGAGTGGACGTCGAGACTGGTGACGAACAAGTACAAGCACCCGGACGTTTCAAAGGCCGACGACGCGTTTTACAAGGGGGTCTTCGTGCTCGAGAAGCGAACTGAAAACGGCGTCGAGCAGTCACTGGCACTCATATCCTACAGACAGGTTTTCTTCCTACCGAGTGCTCTGGCTGGCTAGCACGGCAGGTTATGGCCTAGTGGCAAAGAATCGGCCTCTTGCGCGCACGGTCCTGGGTTCGATTCTTGATGGATCCACTAGATCGAGGACTTCCCTCTCAATGGATGTTCTCGTGCCGTCGCTGCCGTGCCCTAGCTTACAGAGGGCGTTCTTCCAAATGTCTGTGGCTAATACTGCGGCTCTAGACAGGAAGGCGTCATGGAGAAGGGTATGCTATATGGGCCATTGACGGCCCCTAGCGTTTTCCCTAATCCAACAACAAAAGCTCTAGCTAGCAAGGAGCTGGCCACATGTGGGCTCAGGGGGGGGGGGGGGGTTTAAGCCCCCTGGCCAAGGCCATCCCACTTTTTTTGCGGGAGCGACCCCCCCCCCGGCCATCGCCAATATCGAAAAAAAATTGGCTAAAGATGGCGCTGACTTCCTACAGACTTCCTAAGCCAGCTAATACCGCAACTCATGTTGCACTAGAGAAATGCCGTTCAAATCCAACTAAGCGGCTTCGCTTTTGACAAACCGTTAGTTCGACCCACGCAGCCAGCAGCATGTTATTGTAAATTGTTCTGGAATGGCTCTTGTGAAGTTCGTTCACGTTGCGAGAAAAGTCAAAGAAGTCGATCTGCTGCTAGGCCAGCCACGGGCCACAGCAGGACCTTCCATACCCAGCCTCGCCCCGTGTTATGTCGTTGCTTTCACTGCAGATACGCGGGCGCGACTCCGCTGAGCGAGCTGCGTCCCAGCGCCTTCGGTTCGCGCGCTCACGCGGACCGGCCGTTCTACCACACGCGGCCAAGCGTACGCGAGGCGATGAAGAGACGCAGCCGACAGATGCGGCCAAGACACAACGTCCAGGCGACAGTCGAGGAGGCGGGCGGACTCGAGCACGCGCCCAGCCCCATCTTCCTGCCCAGGAATCGCATCCAGGTACTAGGCGACGCTCAGTGCCACAGTAAACAGTATCTCGAAGTGGCGACTCTTTTGCCAATCTGTACCTTGCGTTAGGGACATGAGCAGTCAAGGCTCAAAGGGGATGCATGTTTTCGATTAACCTGTCGCTTCGAAATTGGATCAATCGTGTTTCCGTCGAAACTACAGCATGAGCCCCTGAATCGGTGCCAATGACAAACGTACAAACATCTCGGGAAAAGGAATAGGCAAAAATGTTGGGATTGTGGTCAACAATCAAGCGTCTTAAATGGAGAAAGGAGGAAACCACGTCCACGTGTATACGTATCATTGACTGCAGTTTGTACTTCTAGGCGCAAAACTTCTCGCAGCGAGCGAGACAGGCGAAAAAGCGGACCATCAATACCAACCGAAGGTTCGGTGCTGATTGGAGGTCGCGTTTGGATCCGACCGTGGTCTGGTCGACTTCTTTCTTCTTCTCGCCGACGGCAGCTTGCGGATCAGAATCCTCCCATTTAGTTAGCTGTTGTGGAGCCGTTGTCTCAATCGCAGCTCGAGCAGCACTTGACGCAGCTGAGCCGGAAGGGCTGGAAGCTGGCCGTGGGGCGTGACGCCATCCAGAAGAACTTCCTGTTCAGAGACTTCAACCAGGTGTACTGCGTTTGTACGTGCGTGCGTTCACTTGTACGTGTGTGCGTCTCTTCTTCCGGCTTTCACGTTCATGACTAGCGTGGCGCTGAGTGCCGACCAGGTCGGTCACCACCCCCAGTGGTTCAACGCGAACAACAAGGTTATCGGATTTCTTTATGGTCTTTCAAATTTGGATTTCAACGATTTGATTGAATTAAAGGTGGACGTGACGCTGTCTTCAAGCGACGTCAACGGTCTGTCGATGCGCGACGTCGAAATGGCCAACTTCATGGAGTCGAAGGCGCCGAAGTGATATCCAATGCCGAATTGCTTTGAAAACTCGACTGTATACCGAAAAGCGTTTGAGTGTCCTGTATCTGTCATGTGCGTCGCCTGCGTTAGTGAAAGTAAAGGCTGTTGTTTTTTTGAAGGTCGGACAGTTAGTATGACAATGGCTGTATTATTGTACACGTCTTTGAACTGGTCTTGGCGTGAAGACCCCCTTCGAGATATTTTCGATCCACGCCAACAAGCTCGTTGGGACGAATCTTGACTTCTAAAGTGTGTGACGAAATTTTGCGAGATTGCACGGATCGCTGTGTGTATTTATATCAGTTTTTCCTCTAGGCGCAGTGACAAAATGGACCACGACGAAGGGGCGAATACCGCCGTCTTGGAGGGATTGCTGGAGGCGCGCTTTGTGGATTCTATGGACGATGCACTGCGCGCACTGTTGCCCGACGGAAGGCCCACCGAGTTGGTGGCCGCTCGCACGGTGCCGCGCATTCTGCCGGCCTCTCTAAATGAGTGCTCCTTTCTCGTCGACTGCGAAGCGCTGGCGAATCCGCTCGATCTCTTCGTCGACTCCTACGGGAAGTGGGGCCAGGGACAGCGCTTCTACCGCTTCCTGACAGCAGGAGCCCATCGCATATTTTTGGCGCAACAGCTTTCTTTGTCATGTTTTTTTTATAGATTTTTCAAGGTTTTTTTAATTTCTTGTTCATATGCGATGGGCAGACCTGAAAAGTGGAAAAAGGGAGAAGTTGGACGCAGGGGATGGGTGGAAGTGGCGCCTGGGTCGGACCAAGTACTCGCACCCCGACGTGGCTGATGAGAAATTCCAGAAGCGCGTCTTCGTCTTGGAAGAAAGCACACCTAACGGCCTACAACAGAGACTCGCCTTGATATCATACAGGTTGGAACTGGTGCGCAGTTGAATGGCTGAATTAGTTTGTGTGTGTGTGTGTGTGTGTGTGTGTGTGTGTGTGTGTGTGTGTGTGTGTGTGTGTGTGTGTGTGTGCGTGCGTGCGTGCGCGTGCGTGCGTGCGTGCGTGCGTGCGGGTGGGTGGGTGGGCGCCCCGCCCCCCACCCCATCCCAATGGGCACGTGTGTTGTCGACGGGGTTTTGGTGTCGTTGCGTCGTCAAACGTTGTGTGCCAAACTGTCGAAAAGAGTGCAGCACGTTTGTGTTGCGCCTTCAGCGCAATTCGGCGTTGTTGTTGCTGCTGCAGATACGCGGGCTCAAGGCCGCTGAGCGAGCTGCGTCCCAGGGCGATGAAGCGACGCAGCGGCCAGCAGATGCGGCCGAGTCAGCACGTGCTGCAGCAGGCAAGCCTCGACGCGCCCAGCTCCACCTTCTTGCCCCAGAACAGCGGCCAGGTTGTATCACTAGATTGGCCCCTACTGTGGCGGCTATAAACAAATCGGAGCCGCAACAGCCCGACCCCCCCCCCCCCCCCACCAGGGTATGTCGTCACCGTTTGTTGCCAGTCCCGATCGGGATTAGGACGATTTTGTAAACACTATAATTTGGACGGGTATATAAATCCGTCCTGATCATCCTGTGATATGGGTACCCGACCCCCCCCCCCCCCCTTCCTTGGGCCACCTTTCGTTGACGTCTGCGTTGATGTCCTGTTCCAGTCACGCAGTATATGCTTGCAGACGCATGATGACTTGTCAATCTCGCAGGAGTCGAGCCGAGCGCAGAAGCGGACCATCATCAGCACCAATCGAAGTGTCGTCGGCGCAGCTTGGAGGGCGCCCGCGGATTCGGTCGGTGTCTCGGGCATCGGTCTGGATTGTGTGGCACTTGGCGTGATAGTTGGCTTGGCTTTAGTCGGATGGGAACAACGACCAAGCTACCGGCCTGGAGGGCTGGTTCGGGGCGCGCTTTGTGGACTCCATGGACGATGCACTGCGCGCACTGTTGCCCGACGGAAGGCCCAGCGAGTTGGCTGCCGCTCGCACGGTGCCGCACATTCTGCCGGCTTCTCTAAATGAGTGCTCGTTTCTCGTCGACTGCGAAGCGCTGGCGAATCCGCTCGATTTGTTCGTCGACTCCTACGGGAAGTGGGGCCAGGGACAGCGCTTCTACCGCTTCTTGACAGCAGGAGCCCATCGCATACATTGTTTCATGGGATATTTTATTGGTTTAAAATTGGACGCCAATTTTACAATATTTGCCAACAAATCTTGCTCACCGATAGCTACGAGGGCTCACCTAATTTCGACATCTAATTCTCCATAATTGGCGCTGAAAACGGAAACTACTGTAAATGATTATAGAAGCTTGCCCGGATAATCCTGGACACCAACTATCCGGGTGTAGCCGCCTAAAAACTTGAATCTAGTGTTACATTGTACATATGCGATGGGCAGGCTTGAAAAGCGGAAAAATGCAGAAGTTAGAAGCCGGGGATGGCTGGAAGTGGCGCCTGGGTCGGACCAAGTACTCCCATCCCGATGTGGCCGATGAGAAATTCCAGAAGCGCGTCTTCGTCTTGGAAGAGAACACCCCTAATGGCCTGCTGCAGAGACTGGCCTTGATCTCGTACAGGTGGGAACTGGTGCAGTTGAATACTTGGCATGTTTTTTTGTGCGTCTTTGTGATACTTTTGTACATGGACCAGGGGAAGGAGGGTATGGTAGAGTTCGACATGGGGTTGGGGTGGGGGGGGGGGCGGGCGGGTAGCTCTGCGTTTTCCCATATAGACCACCCGTGATGGGCACGTGTGGGGGCTATCTAGTTGAGTAAAGCTTGTTCCAAAATTGGATTCTTTGTGGCTGTTTTTTTTAGTAGTAGTGGCAAGTGCGATATTGTTCTTGTCGTCTCTGCAGATACGCAAGCTCTACACCCCTCGGCGAGCTGCGTCCGAGCGCGTTTGCCTCGAGCCGGAATCCGGAGCAGCCGTTCTACCACACGCGGCCGAGCGTGCGCGAGGCGATGAAGAGACGCAGCCGCCTCATGCGCCCAAGACACAACGTCCAGGCGACTGTCGAGGAGGCGGGCGGACTCGAGCACGCGCCCAGCCCCATCTTCCTGCCCAGGAACGGCCGGCAGGTACCAGCCCGTTGCTGCTGAAAAGAATCATGAAATCAGCAAACACACCACCCGCTGTACCCTCACCCTGCCGATACCTGTAACAAGAGGGGATTTTCTCACCCCCTCCCAACCCCATACGTGTGTAGCTGGAGGGGGTCTCCAGATCTTTCTAAATGCCCAACCACCCCATCCCCCATCCCCTCTCCAGAATTTTATTGACGCAACTTTGGTGAAGCATTTTCCATTCTGGACATCTATTCCCACCCCCACTTTGTGCTCCCCAAACCTCCCCCCCCCCCCCTCCCTCGAAGGGCCACCGTGTACCGCAGTACGTACGTTTAGGCGCAGGCCTTCTCGCAGCAGACGAAGTCGGCTCGGAAGCGGACCATCAACACCAACCGCAGTTTTGAAGCGGATTGGAGGGCAGTGTCCTCCGATTCGGCGCCGGTGCGTTCGGCTTTCGCCCTCTGTGTTCTATGGCAGTGTTCGCGGAGCGATTGGCTTTAGCCGACTGCTGTGGAACAGCTGTCCGAATCGCAGCGCGAGCAGCACCTGACGAAGCTGGGTCAGAAAGGCTGGATGCTGGTCGAGGGCCGCGACGCCATACAGAAGAGCTTCCTCTTCCGCGACTTCAACCAGGTGCGTGTGTGCGTGCGTGCGTGCGTTCGCTCCTACGTGTGTGCGTCCCGTCTTCCGGCGTTCTCCTTCATGACGAGCGTGGCGCTGAGGGCCGACCAGGTCGCCCACCACCCCCAGTGGTTCAACGAGTACAACAAGGTTGTCGACGGATTTAGTTTTGTCACACAAATTTGGATTTTTTTGAACGGTTGAATTTGCAGGTGGACGTGACGCTGTATTCGTACGACGTCAACGGTCTGACGATGCGCGACGTCGACATGGCCAACTTCATGGAGAAGAAGGCCCGCAAGTGACTGCATGATTGCCGAATTCATTTAAAAACTTCATTGCAAACGGAAATGCGTCGCGTGTTTCTGTGGCGAGTGCAGTGCAGTGTATCTTTCGTCGCCTCTGTTAGCCTCTTTGTGCAAGCTACGCGACGGCACACATCCCTTCGCGAATTATTGAAGACGGTGTGCATTACCATTTTACCAATTCCTCGGTCCCCAGTTCCTCAGCCCCCCCCCCCTCCCCACACCAATTTCGCGGTCCTCAGTTGTGTAAACGTACGTTTGCAACCCTACACTGGTCCCGACCAACAACTGCACGCGCACACCTTCACCGCTACGCACGTTTCGGTCTGAGTCTGTTGTCTGTTGGATCTTCAAGCTGGGACAGCGAGCGTGTAGTGTTTGGCGCATGTGATCTGCGGGTCTGCGACGGCGCCATCAAACCGGAGCCGACAATGCGGATATTTCGCGTATCACATCCCGCAGCTGTGCAACACATGATCGTTCGCATCGTTGAATGCGATTGTCCATTGTATCGTCCTTTCGCAGACGCCACTTCCATATTCCGAGAGAACCTTTCCGGGTGCACCATTCCTGGGTGCACGGGGTGCACGCATGGCAGACCCTCTTCGGGAGAGACAGTTTAAAAGTACGCACCGAAATGATATGCTTCTTCAAAATTAGGATTTTCATTGGCGCTTGGCCTGACTTAGGCTTGTCGTTGGTTTGAGGGCGACTCTAGGAAGCTTGTGGCCCCTAGCAACGCTTACTCTTAGAGCTCCTCAAAGCGTTCAGGCACAGCCCCAGAATATCTTTTAAAACGAGCACTCGAACTGCTGCGGAGTGGCGTACCACACCACTCCACAGTCTGAGGCGCAACACCGCGAGGGCGTGACACAGCCCTAAGATTGCTTAGGCTTAGGCTTAGGCCACACACCCACACGCACACACACACACACACACACACGCACGCACGCATGCGCACGCACGCACGCGGGGCGTGTGCATGCCGGCGCACATTGAAAGCACATGCCAATGCCTAAGCAAGGACTAAGCCTAAGCAAATACAAATTTGAGCAAGAATATCATTTTGGTGCGCACTTTACCACTGTCTCCTCTGAAGCGGTTCTGCGACGCGTGCACCCCGTGCACCCAGGAATAGTGCACCCGGAAAGGTTATCCCCAAATTCCAAATTCCTCTCACCGCTTCCAACTCCGGAATCATGACTACTGTTACTACGGTTCTCAACGTAAACCAAAGACCCATCCAGATAAAAATCACAGGAAGAGTGCCGCGAAGCGCGGATGTGCGCGACAGATTCGTGGATTCGTCAGAGGCCGCTGCAAAGTTGCTGCTGGGGGACGGGTGGAACGAGCTGGCGAAGGGCGCTCTGAAAGACGTGCCCCATCTGTTGCCCGAAGACAAGAAGCAGGCGACCTTTGTCGTCGACTACGCGGCGTTGGAGAACCCAAAGGACCTCTTTGTCGACTCCTATGGGAAGTGGGGCAGGGGCTCGAGGAGTGCCCGATTCTTTACAGAGGGTAAGACTTCCATGTACAGTACAATACACGGTGTGACAAAGGTCACGTTGCACGTTCGAATGGCAATATCTTTGCCGGAGATTATGTGAGCCAAATTTGCATTTTCAAAAACACGAAAGCTGTAGTGTGTGTGATCCCAACGTCCCAAAAAATGGGAAACGATTGACCAACAACCGCCTGCCCCTGAGATTGCCGTTCAAACGTGTAACGTGACTTGTCACACACTGTAGTAGTATGGATTGTTGACATCGCCCTCATTGTAACGACAGATTTGGTCGGCTTCGCGCCACAAGGTGACGACCCGTGGAAGTACAGGCTGATCAGCTACAAGTACAGACACCCCGACGTCAACGGCAATGACGACTCTTTCGAGAAGAGGGTCTTTGTGCTGGAGAGAGCCACTGAGAGCGGCACTGAGCAGCTACTGGCGCTGATTTCCTACAGGTTCTTGCTTGTCGAGCTGGTAGCTTCTCACTCAATTCAATCCGTGGTTGCACAAGGAAAATGTTGAGTGTTAAATGGCTTTGCCGCTTTTTCTATAAAAAGGCCATCTGGCCAAGGGGGCCAAAGAGGAAAGGGGACGAGTGGCCGTCCTTCGCGCGTGTGGTATTCTGCTGACCAACCAAAAATTCATGACTATCGCTTTCATCCCATCAGATGTGCTCATGCAGGTCATAAAGGATATCCTTCCTCGAGCCTTCAGTTGCTTAAAATTCCTTCACTCGTTGTTCCCAAGAAAAGATGTCAACAGTTAGCACAGTTCTTCATGCAGATACGCGAGCTCGACTCCGCTGAGCGAGCTGCGTCCCAGCGCGTTCGGTTCGAGCGTGCACTCGGACCGGCCGTTCTACCACACGCGGCCGAGCGTTCGGGAGGCGATGAAGCGACGCAGCCGCCTCATGCGGCCAAGACACAACGTCCAGGCCACTGTCGACGAGGCGGGCGGACCCCAGCACACGCCCAGCCCCATCTTCCTGCCCAGGAACCGCGGCCAAGTACGGTGATGCATATACCCGTGTGACTAGGGATGTGTTTGACGAAGTTCACCAGGCCTGTCCCCAGTCAGTTTCTCTCGGACTGCAGACGTCAGTCCTTTTGCGCATGTACATGTATGTCCGGGCCGGGCTGGTTGTCCCGATTTGCGCCCCCCCCCCTCTCCCATCTCTGCTGGTGCGGTCTAGAAAGTACGGTATGCAGTGTTTACAACGGTATGTGCTCTTAGGCGCAAAACTTCTCGAGATGGATGAAGCATGCAGACAAACGGACCATCCGTACCAACCGAAGTTTTGGCGCTGACGCGAGCGCGCCTATGGATTCCACAATGGTCTGGTCGTGGAGTTTCTTCTGCGTAGCTCACAGTAGCATGGTTGCTGAAAGCCAAAAAAATTTAGTCGGCTGCTGTCGAACCCCTCTCTGAGTCGCAGCGCGCTGAGCACCTTACGAGGCTGGGTCGGAAGGGCTGGAAGCTGGCCGAGGGCCGCGACGCCATCCAGAAAAACTTCGTCTTTAGAGACTTCAATCAGGTGTGTGTGTGTGCGTATGTGCGTGCGTCGGTCTACGTGTACGTGTGTGCGTCCCGTCTTCCGGCGTTCACCTTCATGACGAGCGTGGCGCTGAGGGCCGATCAGGTCCGTCACCACCCCCACTGGTTCAACGCCGACAACAAGGTTTTCTGAATTGTTTTTTTTTTGCGTTTTACCAAATTGTATTTAAAGTAATTTGGAAAAGAATAGGTGGACGTGACGCTGTTTTCCAAAGACGTCAATGGGCTGTCGATGCGCGACGTCGAGATGGCTAACTTCATGGAGTCGAAGGCGCCGAAGTGATGTTGATTGCTGATGTCCTTTTAACACTCTATTTCCAAGTTCCATCGTGCGTTTATGCGTGTAGTGTATTTTGTGAGTATATTGGATGGTGCCATGCGTCGTCGCCGCTGCCGCACACTGCCAGCCACTGCCGCTGTTGCTGCAGTGCATAAACGGGCCTACGCCTACGCAAGGCCTTAATTATAGGAACTGTCGCTTGTTGTTCAGAAAGGCATTTCTTTTTTTTTTTAGAGCGCCTGAAGTTTTGATAAACGCGGATTTTGTTAAGAACGCTTAGTTCTGTGTTGAACGCCAAACCTGGAATAGCGCCGCGTGCCGACTTTCGTCACGTCGGTAGGATTGCCGACCAGTGGCGTAGCCAAGGGGGGGGGGAAAGGGGGGGAAGCTCCCCCCCCCCCGAAATTCTCCGAAGCTAAAATTTTTTAACTTGGTACCCTCTGTTGCAAAGTGCCGATATGGGCATTTTTCTCAATTTCAATGCAAATAATGATGAAAACGACACTAAAGAGCCAAATTTTCGCCTGCGGCGCATTGTTTTGCATTGAAAACCGTGAAAGTTCGTTATGCTACTCTAAAAAATTTGGCTGCGGCGCTATTTCGAGCACGGAAATCGACCGCTTTGACAACATTGCTAACGTTTTGGTGTGAATATAGTCAGACAAACGAGCGCAAAGCGTGTAAACAGATTGGATGAGAGAGTGTCTAAAGCTTCCCCAGCCGAAATGGCGCAATCTCGAAAAAATTCGACAGGGTTCCCCCTGTTGCAAAATTGAGAATTTGGCCGAGATTGGACTCCCCCCCCCCGAAATCAAGTTCTGGCTACGCCACTGTTGCCGACGCGCCCGAATGCCGACGATGGTTGGGGCGGCCTAGTGTTCGTTATGTTGTTGTGGTTGGTTGGATTATGGGCAACGCTAGGAGGCCGTCAATGGCCCATATAGCATACCCTTCTCTATGACGCCTTCCAGTCTCGAGCCGCGCAATTAGCCACAGACAGTCGGAAGAACGCCATCTGTAATCTGGGGCAGCGACGGCACGAGAAATTCCGTGCAAAGACTCGTTCATAGTGGATCCATCAAGAATCGAACCCAGGACCGTGCGCGCGAGAGGCCGATTCTCAACCGCTACGCCATTCGCTGCCTCATGTGGTTGTGGTAGGGGTTCCCGGAACTTACGTCCCCTCCTATCATTTAGGGCCCCACCAAGTTTTTGCGTGTTTCGCATAGACGCTTTTAGATTGTGTAAGATCGACTGAGTAAAAAAGACTGTTGCTACGTATACGTATCTAGCCACTTAGAGTTTGTAAAAGACAAAGACTGTTGAATCCAATTCGCATACATAGGCCTATCATCGTGTCGTCATGGCTCTACGCACCACACGCCGAGAGATGGCGAGACGGTCGTAAAAGATATAGAACAATCCAAAGGTCCGTTGCTGTGGAAGCGAACTCCAAAGGCGAAGTGAAGGAGTTTCACGGCGCCAACCGGTGGTCGTTCTAGGCGACGACGTTGTCGTCTTCCCACTGTTTTATCGGCGTTGACGAGCCGTTGAGGAACAAGAAGCGAAACTATGCACATGGGCAGGTAAGCAGCGCCGTCTCGACGACCATCTGCCGCGACTCGTTCAAGGACGAACGGCGGAGAAGCGCCACAACGCTGGTTTGATCTACATCTGCAGTACTTCATAGCTCTTCGGAAACGCGACGGCCGGAAACGCTGACATTCGTACACGGAAGTGCCGACGTGATGGCCGAGAGAAATTCAAGAGAGAGAACACAGAAGACAGAGAAGAGGGAGTCGACAGTGATATTTGCATGAAAAAAATGAGATGTACATTACACTTGATTCGATTGAATATGCATGCATGTTATTGAAGTGGAAGACAAAAACGCATTACCGCACGAAAACGCATAAAATCTATTTCGCATTACTTTAGCACTGCAATTACGCTAACCATTGTTTGTGCCACCTTTTATATCTAAGTTGAGCGCACAAGCGAATCAACGAGAAAAGGACCGCACGCAGCAGAGGGAACGTAAGTTCCGGAGCCGGTGGTAGGTCGGTTTTATTGATTCTGGTGCTCGTCAGAGACGCTGTCGGTGTCGCCGTCGCTGCTCAGCGTCTTGTTCTGCTGGGTGGAATATGGTCGCGGTAGCCGGCCACGTTCGTCTTTGACGCTCAAAGGTGGAGCGCCACTCAGACTTTAATGGAAGGGAAGCACAAGGTGTTGTGTTTTACCCATACCTCATAAAGCTTGACTCCACTTGATATCAAGTAGTGCCGTGACTCCCTGCGTGACTCCCTCAAAAATTGCCATTTGCTAATCAAAAAAAAATTTGCTGGTGAATACAAAGGAAAGGAAAGGAAAGGAACCAAAACTTAAAGCTCATAAAAGGGAACCGAGTGCTTTTCTAGCACACACAAGGTAATGGACGCGCAAAAAAACTTGTTTTTTGCTTAGAAAAGCAATTAGTTTTACACGCCACTTTGCTTGTACAGGCCTTCTAGCGAATGCTGAGCTGGACATCGCGATGAAGCAACCAGCCATGAAGATGCGTTTTACATTCTCTTTGCTAGTTTTTGGTGCAACATGCATTTGTCGTTAGCGCCGCTCAAGTGCTCGATCGATCTGTGCTCGATCTAGTGCGCGTGCGTGCTTGTCGATAGCGTGTGCAGAATTTAGTCAGTATCACATAAACAAGAAAAGGGTGTCATTCCAACGCACCAAAAGCGCACACGAAGAGCAACATGAAGACGAAAAAAAGTAGTTGAGCAATAGCTAAGCAAAGCACGTCACAGTCGCCAACAACATTTGCAATCAAATTGAAAGGAGGGATAAGAAACGTTCAATCACTACTAACTAACTGTCAGTAATGGCACGATGAGGATTCACCCTGTGTTCCTTAGCTAGTACGTTTGACTTTTCCTAATGATTGGCTTGCCAGCAAAGCGCGGATCATCAAATAGGTAATGCTCATTTTCATGGAAACGAGCGAAACAGCCACCAGTAATACAGAGAGCAATTTTGCAGACCTTGCAAATGACATTAGTCTGGACTCTTTGCATATGGCCCAGACACTCTCGATAATTCTAAAACAAGTTATACTCTCACAACTTTAGTTTCTGGCATATAACCTTACAAAAACTAGCAACTCACTTTCATCTTGATTGGCAAGTGCTTGAGTTTGTTGCTTGCTTGCAAGCGACACCTCCTGATCTCAGCTGCTGTGGGCTGCTGAACTACCATTTTCGTTGCTTCTTCTGAGGTTTTGGGTGCAAAGTGGCAAATCTGCTCAGTGCCCTCCAGCTGAAGGCCAAACTTCAGAAGCTCAGAAGCCAATTCACCCTTGACTTTGTAATTCTTCATTTTTTCATTTCCAAACTGCTTGCACAAAATGCCAGAATTGGCACAGAACCAGTCAAGAGATTGTAGAAAAACTCCAGACATGTACCAGCGATTGCTTCTGTGGTGCTTTTTGACAGACACTAGAGGCGCGCGCGGCCTTCGGCCGCCATGTGTACATTAAGGAATAAAGCAACTGATTTAGCATATGATGGTCGACATCATCATGCTGTGCAAGCAGGTGCGTGATGGGCATTCACCCCGTTGACAGTTGGTGGCGCCAAATTCACTGCTGCTCTGTTGATCGTGATGGGCGTTCACCCCGTTGACAGTTGGTGGCGCCAAATTCACTGCTGCGCTGTTGATCGAGATGGGCGTTCACCCCATTGACAGTTGGTGACGCCAAATTCACTGCTGCTCTGTTGATCGTGAGGGTGTGCACCCCGTTGACAGAAATTGGCCCAAATTCTGTGCTCCTCTGTGCGAGCGTGTGTGCGTGCGTGCGTGCGAGCGAGCGTACGTGCGTGCGTGCGTGCGTGCACGTACGTGCGTGCGTGCGTGTACGTGCGTGCGTGCGTGTGCGTGCGTGCGTCGTGTGTGCATGCGGGCGTGCGTGTACGTATGTGCGTGCGTGCGTGTTGACAGTTGACAGTTGGTAGTGCCAAATTCACTGCTGCTCTGTTGATCATGATGGGCATTCACCCCGTTGACAGTTGCTGGCGCCAAATTCACTGCTGCTCTGTTGATCGTGATTGGTGTTCAGCCCGTTGACTGTTGCTGGCGCCAAATTCACTGCTGCTCTGTTAATTGCAATGGGCATTCACCATGGTGGGCAGGATACAATGTACCACACATACAGTATACATTTGCATAATTATTCGGGAGCATGCGTGCGTGCCAATACGCGCGCGCGTGCGTTGCCACATACAGTGCTCGTGACGTATAGCCGAGTCATTTGATATGCAATTCATCAATGCGCAGTTCATTTTCCATTTTCCAATTAGGCAAGATACAATGTACCACACTTACAATATTTTTTTAAAAAGTAGTTGGGGCTTTCACCCACTCCCCGAAGGGAGGCAACGGGCCCAGCTAGTTGAGTTAATTTTATTGGGCCAACAGCGAGTCGCGCGCAGGTAGACAAAACGACACACGGTACTGCGGCTAGGTCACAAGACCAGAAGCGATCGATATCCGACGCAAAGCCAGAACAGGCAACGAGATATCCATAACACAAGATTAAAAACCGCCTCTACTCGGCTGCCGACTGGCCAACTGGCCGCGGGAGCGGAATACCCGGCCTCCGCCAGCAGGGCCGCGCCACATCGCAGGAATCACCAAGTTCTTCTTTCTTCTCAGTTTTCTTTTAGCAGAGTATAGACACAAATAGGTGAGCGTTTCCGCTTTTACCAGTGACCTGCTGCCGCCAGATGTCAACTGACCACGCAACATCACCCATGTGGGTAAAATTGCGAAACGGTGAATTGGCATAATTTGCATAATTTTCGTTCGCATAATTATGCGGGAGCATGTGCAAATGACTCGTGACGTCGAGGCGAGTCTTTTGATGTGCAATTCATCCATGTGCAATTCCTTTTGTAGTGTTAATCTGTGCTGCAAACTTTGAAAATGCGCCATAACTACGGTAAGAATTTGCATATCAAAAATCGACATTGCCCATGACCATCTCGGGGTCGCGAGCATTCGATCGAGCCATCGCGCGTCCACGTACGTCAAGCGGTTCGCGAGTTTACCTCTTGCCCACATACATACATACATACACGTACGCAAGGCGCATTTGTAAGTAGATGCACAATTGGTCACTAAACCACATGTGGTATCATTTTTGTTTGCGTTGCTAGCAAATGAATTAACAGGCAGCTTACTGGATGTCGACACCACCCATGTTTTTGTTGAATTGATCCGCTGTTGCCGGCTGAACAATCTTTTGCTTGTAGATAACACCTTTGCTGGTTTTCCCTTTTCTGTAGCACACTGTGGCCTTGTCATGGACGCTTGGCAATGAGGACAGAAACGTAACTGCCCTCGAGTCCATCCAAGTTAGAGCCACTGTTTCACCTAAAAAATAAGGCAATAAATTCGATCATTGAAGTGTGTCCATAAAAACCTCACCATATGAGCTTTGCATGGTGAGAGTTTGGCCCCTCTTCAAGCTTTTGACCAGTAGAGGGGTATCCAAATCCACAGTACCTTCACTGAATTCACATTTTCCATCCAAAACCCCAAAGTTTGAATGTGCATTTCGGGCCATCATTGTTGCCCTCTGCTAGCAACAAGCCAGTGGCGCAAATGGTGAAAACTGTACTAACTGTAACTATACTTGTGTTATACACGTGCGTTCTTTGCTAGCAAATAGACTGTTTGTTTTTTATCTGTGGTGTGCGCATTGCTTGACTTGCACGAATAGCGCCCTTTCTAGTTTATGAAAAACTGACAAAGTTTTGCTCATGCCATTCTTAACGACAAATCAACAAGTAGCATTGAACATGAACGTGACACGTACACCTATCGACAATGCATACACGTGCGCTAGATCGAGAACTCGAGTGACGATTACGACAAATGCATTTCTCACCAAAACTAGCAAAGAGAACGTAAAACGCATGTTTGCGACTGGTTCCTTCATCGTGATATCCGGCTCAGCATTGTGCAGGAAACCTGTAGTAGCAACCCACCATCTAAAACTGATTGCTTTTCTAAGTAAAAAACAAGTTATTATGAGTGCCCCTAACCTTATCACTGCTAGAAAAGGACTCGGTTGCTTTTTAGGGGCTTGAGGTTTTTGGTCCTTTGCTTTCCTTTTCTTTGTGTAGCCTAGAAATTTTTTTTGGCTTAGCAAATGGCAATTTTTTAGGGAGTCACGGAGGGAGTCACGGCCCAAAAAGGAGTCAAGCTTTATGAGATACTAAACCGTCCTATCCTATAGGTCCTATTCTACGTCACTTCTATAGTTTTTTTAATGAAAAACATCTTACAACGCGCATCTGCAGTCTGGTCCTAAGGATGCTAAAAAAAATTCCGCCCAATCCATCAAGCCATAACAGGTGGACCGAGTGGTATTGGACGAAAGAATGGCCGAACGGATGGACAGACCATTACCAATTTTTCCGTCCGTATGTGATTATGAACGCTTCACAGAAGTAGAGGTTTTATCTGAGCTTCTTCTATCAGTCGACACCAGAGCGGTTGCATGCGGCTCTTAGGTCTACAGTTACAAAGAAAAGCTGTTAGGCGCAATTATCGACGAATCGTGGCAACTCTACTGGACTGAAGGCTGTTGATTCTCGCTTCTTTCTCGCCTCGTTCATTCTGCAGTGTCGACGGCATTCGCCGAGCTCAGTAGGCGCCAACATGTGGCACAATCCTTCCCTCGTGCAGTCCCGCCGTCAAAATCGCAATCTTCTTCATGGACCCCTGCATGTCTCCTGTAATCGAACAGGAGGGAGATGGCGCTGCGTACAATTATTCGTTGCCCTTGCCATGTTTACATTGGGAAAACGTTTGATACAATTCCAAGAGACGGTTAAGTGAAGCTAATCCGTCCCAGTTTGAAGGGGGGGAAACAGCCCCATGCAGAAATTGTCAAAAATGTCGCCCACACAAGATCATTTCCGTATGCAACTGTCCGTGCATAATTGGACAAAATCGGTTTGAAAATTCGAGTTTTGGAAGCCCTTTCCATGAGTGTCGTCGTGTACGAACTGTATTGTGCTGTGCACGCGGAACCCTATTAAAGCATTTCAAATACTATAGCCAAGTTGGCATTACAGGTGCACCTATATAGGTATACACGGGTACGTTACACACACTTGGCTCCAGTGGGTCGTTGCTCGCTCAGTCGATTGAGGCGTGAAGAGGGCGCGAGAGAATCAAGAGACTATAGTTCTCGGAGCGGTTGTGCGTCGCGGCAAAGCGGCGCTCCTTTCGCCAACAAGGCCGCGTCAACCGGTTCTCGTCTTCGGCACTAGGTTCTAGTGATGGGTGAAAAAAAACAATTGATTCTCGTTTTTTTTTACTTGATTTGATTGGTGGGGAATTCTTTTCTTTGTTATTTTCCGATGCAGGGACCTTTCCAGTTGTCATGCTTTTACTACACGTGCTCAGTACGGTTCCCTCAACTTTCTTCCCCAAAGGTTTTTAGTTGGCGGACGTAACGCCACTTATTCTACAGTACTTTTTCGCGCACTTAGATTAATCGGCGGCAGTAAACGACACTAATTTGTAATCCTCTACGATTGCGCTGAGGTTGCGCAGATGCTCAATCAATGCGAGTACTTTGGCTTTATTCAAGGCGCTGTGCAAATTTTGCTCAGGCTGCCACTCCCCTTGCGTCGTCCTCAACTGACGGCGCGCCTGGCTGCTGACTTCTGGACTTGGCTGACTACGTGCGCTGACGCCTCGCTCGTAGTCATCTCGATTACCGTCGTCGTGGTAGCCGACCAGTAGAACTGGTGCACGAAGCTTGCCTGGGCGGCCGTGGCGCGCAGTTTGCAGAGTGGCCGTCAAGCGTACTCGGCGACACTACGAGAGCTTCCTCTCCATTCCAGACGGCGACGATACGAATCATTTGCAGAAGCCGCGCTGCTGGCCAACGGCGACGTTTTCGTCCAGCCTCACTCACAACAGAGGCAGTGGGAAACGTAACTCGTTGACGCGGTGGTCCTTGAACGTCCAATGTTACAATGTATGGCTCCATACCGTTGGGGGGCATCAAGCACTGATGTTGGCATCTTGTCATGTTTGCTTGAAAAAATTTTTGCTGGCGTCATCTCGAGTGACTGTTTGCCATACATCAGATCAGAGCAACGCAACATAGTTCCGCAACAACGCAACAACACGCAACCACTAGAAAATGTTTGCAAGCTTTTCCTCAGTCACTACACTAAACATTTCAACAATTACTGCAACGCGATCTATGCATGGAACAGAACCAAAACCTACGTATCCATAAATAATTCATATACTGTAGCAGAAACGCTAAAAGACGTAGACACAGCACACATAATCTACTCTGGAGACTTTACTGCCTTGTACCCATCGTTGAATCATACTACAATTACCAAAGGCATTAATTCAGTAATTGACCTATGCCATCACAACGCTAAAACGGACTATACGACACTCAAATATAATAAAGTTTCGTACCTCAACGAGTATCAAACTGGTCCCCACTGCTGGCACAAAAGCGAAGTTAAAGAATTGTGCAAGGACATACTACTAAGCTCATATATGAAATTCGCAAACATTATATTCCACACAGTAAAAGGCTGCCCACAAGGAGGTGTCACCAGCTGTGCTTTAGCTGATCTTTGTCTTAGCTGGTACGAATATAACTGGCTTAAAAACAACAAGCTGCAAAACGACCAATACATTTTCCGGTACGTTGACGACATCCTAGCCATAAACCTGCAAAATTTCCAAGACATAGCAAGAGATATGTATCCTACTGAACTGACGCTAAACAACACAACAATTTGCAACCACAAAACGCACTTCCTAGATCTAACTATTGACATCCGTAGTAAGAATGCAGAAGTGCAGTTATACAACAAGACAGACGCATACCAGTTCAAGATTAACCGCTACATCATGCAGGTTGTTGTTGTTGTTGGTTTGGGGGCGACTCTAGGAAGCCTTTGAAAGGCCCATTTAGAATACCCCAAAGCAACGTTCACTCTTAGAGCTCCTCGAAGCGTCCAGAGGCATGGCACAGCCCCAGGACATCTTTTAGAGAGAGCTCTCGAATCTGCTGGGGAGTGGCGTACGCCATTCCCCACAGTCTGAGGCGCAACACCGCGAGGGCGTCGCACTGCCCTAGGAAGTGAAGACACGTGCAGGGCAGCAACGTGCCACGGAACATGCCCTATGGAATCCTAAGGGGCCAAATACTAGGCATACTATGCCTGACGACTTCAGAGAACGACATGTGGAACAGAATCAAATGCTTACATGATGAATATGTACTGTGCAACAAATGTGACAAAAATATGACTATGAAACATATACTCAAGGCAATACACAATCAAGAAAGCTTATTAAAACAAATATGCTCAAACTACAAAAGAAAAAACATAATTAAACGGATACTTAAATTATGACCATGCCTGCACCGAATTAACGCCTGCACCAAAATAACTCCGTTACAGTACACGCAGCCTATTGTGCAAAATATCCCATTATGCACTACTACAACGCATCTACGTATACTCCACGAAAACCAGAGTTCGCAGCAGATTCTAAATCTGAAGTAAATTGGAATTAAAGATCTGCATTCTCTGCAAATTCTCTACAAATTCTGCAAATACTCAGCTAATACCATGGATATAGCAGAAAGCTCCAAGCAAAGCGACGAGAACCTGGCGTTAAGAGAGCAGGTAATCAGGTGAAAATTGTATATATGTACTACACTTCGTTTCTCTCAGTAATGTGGTAATAAACCCGTCAATTTGCTCAAATACACTATAATTTAAAGGCCGGTTGCTTCTGAAGAGCCTCGCCGGCCTGGGCGTTAAGCATAGAGGCGAAACGCTCATTTATTTCCACAAAATAAATACATGCGAAAATCCAATGTTAGGTAAGGTACATATTATCGCTGAAATAGCTACCGTATCCACTCAAATTAGACCGGGCGGTTCTCTACGGGGCTGATCGTGGCCTAGAGCCCGCGCCCCCTGAGTCCCATCGGTAGTACACTTAATTAAATAAACACTTTACGGTACACATATACACACGTCCGTCCCTGTGACGGACAGTCGCTTCGGCGGCGTTACCTCTCTCCCTCAGGGAGTGTTACCAGCCGCTTCGGCGGTGCTAGCCTTCGTGCTAGCGTTACCTACCGCTTCGGCGGACCTTTACCTGGTTGCTTGCAACCACACTACACGTACTCCTACAAATACATCTCTCGTTTAGATATCCGAAATCACCAAAAAATTGGACCAGAATTCGAAGAAAATTGAAGAAAATTCTGAAAATCTCGAAAATTTGATTCAAAAAGTCGAACGCAATGAGAAGAAACAGAGGGAACACAACGTCCGCATCAGCTGCAAAGGTCTCGACAAAGAAAAATCGGCAGAAGACAATTTCAAGTTTATTCTAAAAAATGGATTTAAGTATAACGACGGTGAAATAAAAGGCACGCAGATTGACGTCTCCCACTACCTCAACAAGACAAAACCTCATTCATCGTGGCCTTTGTCAAAAGGGAACAGAAAATTCGCCTCTTCCAGAACCTCAAAAATCTGAAAGGATTTCGCATCAAGAACGAACCCATTCGAGTCGCAGATGACAAAACAGAAGAGCAAAGGCGAATCGAATCCCAGAACTATGAAATCGCGAAACGGTTTAATTCCACGTTTGGGGGCGAATGGGCCTGCGGCTTCAAGAAAGACACTCTATTCTGCAAAAAGTCGAAAAAAAATTATGCAAGTGAAAGACGCCAAAGAAAAACTAAAAGAAAAAGCTAGCAAGAGACCCAGAGCATCTGCAGACGACGCCTCCTCAGACGAAGATGAATCGGCCACCAAAAAGACGAAGCAGCAACCCGAAAAAAACTAAGTTGTTCCGCTACCGATTCCTATTCTACAGTTAGAATCGAACTACCACCGATTTACCTGTGTAAATTCCCTCATTCTAAGTTCCATCAATTGCTGATCTGATCCTTTAATTGTTCCTGTGATTCACCCATTTGATCTCGGACACACATTCGTTCGCTCTTCCCAAAAATTTGGCGCACCGTCTTTCTCACCAAGTGACAACTCGTGTTCGGTTATTTTCGCGTGCGCGCCGCGTTCGACCACCATTCGATCATTGCATTCCACATTCAGCTACCGTACCCCAGCATACGCTACGCATGCATACGTTTATTTATTAGTATCCATCAACTTACAGTAACCACCTATACCCTATGCACCTTATCAAAACAGCCACAGCACCTAGTTACAGCTAACTACCATTCATCTTTATCGTTCATTATAAATTCACACTCTAAGGTACACCCACTAACATTAGCATCCTCCAAAGTGCCACAAGACCATTTAAAGGCCTTACATGTTCCCAAAACATATTCAGCTAAGTTCCTCACAGTATACAACCTCAGCATCCTAGGTGTTGCCTTACGATGAGGCACCCTGCTTGTCTTGTTAAGCTCACGTAATACAGTTAATAAATTAACTACTCCAGTGACCTTCTAAGTCTGCAGTTCACGTACGAAGGCAAGTAGCAAAGCACGTATATCGCGATTCATTGCCAGTGCATGTACTGAGTGTATGACAGCCGCACCACGGACAGGCCTCCCGCTGTCTCTGCCCCTGCCTCCGAGGGCACGGGAAGGCTTCCTGGGATCCTGGGCTGTGCAGGAAAAGTTATTCAACTGTGGCAGACGCCTGGCCAGCAGTCCTGGCAATAGTCTCAGAGGGAACCCTCTATTCCTGGCACTCCTACCTCCTCCACCGCTCCATATGTACACCAAGTACACAGCGCTGAACTAGGGCACTCGCCCGTCCCCCGTGGTGCTGAAGGAAGATGCTGCAACATAGAGTGTACTGTGGCGGACGGAAAAACTAACTACAGTATACAGCCAAACGGCGGAATGCACCAAATTACTTACGCATGTGGAAAGAACTGTATAACATGCACTCATGTGGTCATAAGAGACTACGTTACCTTCACAAGTACAAACCAAATCATAACAACAGGTTGAAATAATAACAAAGCATGGAACTGTAACACTGAAAATGTAATCTACATGATAACATGAATTAAATGCGGATACCAATACATAGGAGAAACAAAACGTAAACTGTCAGCTAGATTTAGAGAACATCGAAGAGCAGTGCTCAACAATAAGTCAAACCTGAGACTTTATCAGCACTTCAGAACAAATGACCATGCAGTTAAAGACATGAGAATAGAAATACTACAATGCTTTCAACCCGAAAACAGCAACACACACAAACACAGACTAGACGCTGAAAAATTCTGGATGATACAGGCTAACTCATTATATCCATACGGCTTAAATACCCACATCAAATCAATCGGCACTGTGCAAAGCCTACACGATGTCATGAAAATCCCCAGAGAAAAAACCCGTACTTTGCTGGCATTACTGTACGTCGTAACAGGAAAATTAATTTCAATAAACGACACAAACGAAAATCACCAAAAATAAAACTAAACGACAACGGAGTGAATCAATTTATTTCAAAAATACAAACCCTCCACAAAAGCGCTATTTTCCATGAACTGAAAAAATCAAAAATAAAATTTATTGAGAAATCATGCAGATCTGCCTTCACAAAAAGTACAGCAATGAAGTGACTGCACTACTAGTAGGATTCTTACTAAAGGATACAAAAAAAGAAAATGTACAGGCAACCATGAAAAACAGTCAAAAACGAATCTTAATTACTCATGTACATACAGCTGTATCCGAGATTGGAATTGGTAAAATAATATCTAAAAATAATATCAGCAAAATAATACAGAGACCTCTGCCAAAAATTACGTGGGATGTACAAATAACCTACAAAACTGCGCCACCTCTATGGACGAGACTATGCAACTACAGCAAAGAATTAAGAGCGCTTGATGAAAAGAAACTGATCACCGCATTAGAAAACTTGCAAAAGTGTAAATGTGAAAAATCGTTTGCCAACAGTGATACTAGACACGTGATAACAGGAGACCTAAGCATCATTCAAGATGAAGATCTCAGAAACTACTTTGCCCTAGGTACAAAATACAAAACAAACATACTTGAAAACAAACAAAAAATAGCAGAATCTATACATAATGAACTAAAACCATACCTAAAAATGCTTGCAGATAAACATATAATCAACAGTGTCGAACTGGTTAACATTGAACAAAAAATAGCTAAACAAATCAACCAAAGGATACGACAGTGCACGCTACGCAGCTCAAATAGCGGATTAAAAGCTACGAGTATCAGCTACCTTAAAGGGCTCCAAGAGAAATATATTATCACCACTACAGACAAAGTACCAGGGAACTACTCAATCGTATGCAAAAATTATTACATAAAAAAACTTGCAGAAGAATGTGGACTCATAGCCCAAAACAATAAAATCGTCTTTCAGCAAAATGAAACGTATACACCAACTAACTTCGATCAAGCCAAAGTGACATCCATTCACCTGGAATTATATAAGAGGTATCAAATTAAATATTTAAAGGCAGACTACAAGGCAATACCACTGATTTTTGCAAACCCAAAATTACACAAAGACCCACCACGACTTCGGACTATTGTAGCGGCTAAGAAGTCCAGCCTAAAACCACTAGAAAATGTTTGCAAGCTTTTCCTCAGTCACTACACTAAACATTTCAACAATTACTGCAACGCGATCTATGCACGGAACAGAACCAAAACCTACGTATCCATAAATAATTCATATACTGTAGCAGAAACGCTAAAAGACATAGACACAGCACACATAATCTACTCTGGAGACTTTACTGCCTTGTACCCATCGTTGAATCATACTACAATTACCAAAGGCATTAATTCAGTAATTGACCTATGCCATCACAATGCTAAAACGGACTATACGACACTCAAATATAATAAAGTTTCGTACCTCAACAAGTATCAAACTGGTCCCCACTGCTGGCACAAAAGCGAAGTTAAAGAATTGTGCAAGGACATACTACTAAGCTCATATATGAAATTCGCAAACATTATATTCCACACAGTAAAAGGCTGCCCACAAGGAGGTGTCACCAGCTGTGCTTTAGCTGATCTTTGTCTTAGCTGGTACGAATATAACTGGCTTAAAAACAACAAGCTGCAAAACGACCAATACATTTTCCGGTACGTTGACGACATCCTAGCCATAAACCTGCAAAATTTCCAAGACATAGCAAGAGATATGTATCCTACTGAACTGACGCTAAACAACACAACAATTTGCAACCACAAAACGCACTTCCTAGATCTAACTATTGACATCCGTAGTAAGAATGCAGAAGTGCAGTTATACAACAAGACGGACGCATACCAGTTCAAGATTAACCACTACATCATGCAGGGCAGCAACGTGCCACGGAACATGCCCTATGGAATCCTAAGAGGCCAAATACTACGCATACTACGCCTGACGACTTCAGAGAACGACATGTGGAACAGAATCAAATGCTTACATGATGAATACCGTAAATCCTCCAATAGTGCCCCCGGGGCACTATTTTTTCAACCTCTCCTTACCCGGGGGCACTATTGGAGGGGGGGGCACTATTGGAGGGGGGGCTTCTATTATTTCAACCTAAAAATTTTGAATGGTAATGCTAGTTTCGCTGTCAAAATTGCCGATTTTTCGATGATTTTGATCACTTTTGCCACATTTAATGGTTGATTTACCGCTAATAGTTGCTGAAACGTACTAGTATTGGTTAGTAGTAGTGTGTATACACGATATAAATGTACCTACCACTATATTTTTGGCCATAAAAGGCACATGGCACAACAGACCCCGTACCCCCGGGGGCACTCTTGGAGGGGGGGGCTCTATTATTTCAACCGTGCCGTACCCGGGGGCACTATTGGAGGGGGGGGGCACTATTGGAGGGGGGGGCTGTATTGGAGGATTTACGGTATGTACTGTGCAACAAATGTGACAAAAATATGACTATGAAACATATACTCAAGGCAATACACAATCAAGAAAGCTTATTAAAACAAATATGCTCAAACTACAAAAGAAAAAACATAATTAAACGGATACTTAAATTATGACCATGCTTGCACCGAATTAACGCCTGCACCAAAATAACTCCGTTACAGTACACGCAGCCTATTGCGCAAAATATCCCATTACGCACTACTACAACACATCTACGTATACTCCACGAAAACCAGAGTTCTGCAGCAGATTCTAAATCTGAAGTAAATTGGAATTAAAGATCTGCATTCTCTGCAAATTCTCTACAAATTCTGCAAATACTCAGCTAATACCATGGATATAGCAGAAAGCTCCAAGCAAAGCGACGAGAACCTGGCGTTAAGAGAGCAGGTAATCAGGTGAAAATTGTATATATGTACTACACTTCGTTTCTCTCAGTAATGTGGTAATAAACCCGTCAATTTGCTCAAATACACTATAATTTAAAGGCCGGTTGCTTCTGAAGAGCCTCGCTGGCCTGGGCGTTAAGCATAGAGGCGAAACGCTCATTTATTTCCACAAAATAAATACACGCGAAAATCCAATGTTAGGTAAGGTACATATTATCGCTGAAATAGCTACCATCTATATTACTAAAGCACAATGTCTGTCTGTCTGTCTGTCTGTCTGTCTGTCTGTGTGCAACGCAGCGCAGAGAGTTGTGCTGGATGGATTGAGCTGAAATTTTGTATGAAGCTTCCGTGGGAAACTTCACCGTCATTTAAGGGCCGGATTTGCGATAGCTACCGTAATCCGTGAGTTATGCAAATTTCGCATATGTGTTTGATCGAATTTGAGAATTCAGTGTCAATTCTGCTTGGGATATATGTAATCGACCGTGCTGATCACGAATATCACATTCGTTTTCCAGTGCGATACCGTATTCGCGAGATACGACGCATTGAATATGCAAATTGCGTTTGATCGAATTTGAGATTTCAGTGTCAAATCTGCTTGGGATATATGTAATCGACCGTGGTGATCACGAATCTGGCATTCGTTTTCCAATCTGCTACAGTAATGACAAGATATAGCACTACCCTTTTCTACAGTAGTATGACTGTTTGTGGGTTCTGTCTGCAATGCAGCACAGAGTTCTGCTGGATGGATTGAGCTTGAGCTGAAACTTTGTATGAAGCTTGCTTGGCACATTTTACCATCAAAGTAAGAGTGGCACTACTAAAGCTATCGTAATCCATGCGTTATGCAAATATAAATAAATTATATGATAATACAGCACATTTTATAAGTGCTTCTGACTTATCAGAAGTGTTTAGAAAACGGCTCCGTACTGATCAATGGTGCAGTGGTTATGATGTCAGTTACTTTTCTGGAGGTCCTGGGATCAAACCTCTGCCATAAAATTACTTGTAACTTTTTTGTTTAGAACTTTTTTGTTTTACACGTGTTTATGCTATAAAAACTTTGAACTTTTTATTATGTTTTACTTTGTTTGACAGGTGTTACCGCTATAAAAACTTGTATTACACGCACATTCACGCACGCGCGCGCACGCACGCAAGCACGCACGCACGCTCACGCACATGGACATGGACACGCGCACACACATGCATGCACGCACACATGCCCGCACGCACGCACGCACGCACGCACGCACGCACGCACGCACGCACGCACGCACGCACGCACGCACGCACGCACGCACACGCATGCACATGGACATAGACACGTGCATGCACGCATGCGCACGCTCGATCGCACGCACGCATGCACGCACACACGCACATACACACGGACGCACCCACGCATGCACGCGCACTCATGCACGCACGCACACATGCACATGGACACGGACACGCGCACGCACACACGCACGCACGCACGCACGCACGCTCGCACGCACGCACGCACGCACGCACGCACGCACGCACGCACGCACGCACGCACGCACGCACGCACGCACGCACGCACGCACGCACGCACGCACGCACACATGCATGCATGTACGCACGCACGCACGCACGCATACACGCACGCACGCACGCGCGGACTCGCGAGTGGGCGCACGCACGCATGCGCTTGTATGTGTTAGCGTTTTAGTGCGTTTTTTTTTAGTTTTTCTTGGCGTTGAGCACTGATCGTCGACGCATTGAACGTAATAAATGAGATATTGTGGTGCGTTTTGCCCGGTCCAATGGCCCAATGAACTTGGATTTCCCCGAAAAAGAAAACGGCTGAAAATAATTGATGCGTCCGCGTCCGCTGCTGCGTCCGATGAAAACTTTCATAATTTCAGACTTTGCATAGGCTTAGTCCAGACTTTGCTTAGGCTTATGCTTTGGCTTTGATTTGGCTTAGGCTTATGCTTCGCTTAGGCTTAGGCTGAGGCTTTGCTTAGGTTGGTTTCGGACGCAGCGGACGCAGACGCAACAATTGTGCTTTGCCAAAAAAAGACGACGTAAGGAAGACACAAGCCGAAGCCCGCCGAAAACCGCCCGCCCACGGCGCGCTGGAATGGAATCGGAAGCGTCGGACCACGATCCTAGCTTAGACCAGGACCAAAGGCCTTGCGCCTGCAGATCAAGGTGCATGAACGTATGTGAGCAACCATGAAGATTACAAAGCATTGGTTGCATTGGTTGACTTCCTTTGGCTTTTGCTGCTGCACTTCCTGTTTTTCGTCATTGTTGTTTTTAAACTGAGCATTCACAGCATGATTTTATGACACAGTGTATTGATGATGAGTCACTACTGAGGACATGGAAATATTGATACTGAATCACTTCTGAGCACGTTTTTAATGATGAATGACAAACGACAAAAGAGATGAAAGGTTTCTCAGATATAGCAACAATCTCTGCCTATTCTCGCCCCCAACCCCCCATTGGTCATTGAGCTACTCGACCTTTGGGGGCCTCTGGGCGATAAACTATTTTCGGGATCTCCCATTCTCACCACCCCCCCCCCCCCCCCCTTGCATCGGTTCATGGTCTTCTTTGTGTGCGCGTTTTGTGCATGTTTCGGATTGTTTGTGTTGGGTTGCGAGAGCAAAACGTTTTTGAACATACAACACATACAAACAGACACACCGAAAAGCCTATGCTCTCTCTCCCTTCCCCAACCCCCCCCCCCCCCCGCCACATACCTAGCATCACCACAGAAAATAAAACAAAACTTCTGCAAACGAGTCTCAGCGCATGTCTCCAATTTACGTCGTGGGTGTGTTGATATAAAATTTATTTAAAACAGAGTGGGTGTTACAAGCAATTCTTTAGTATTACATGCAAATGTGTTGGTTGACATGCATTGGCTTTGGTTGACCTGCATTCCAACACTTTGCAGTTTCATCATTGCAGTGCTTCATCATTGTACAAATGAGTATTCTCAACATTATTTTATTTTATGAGACAAATTGATGTTGAACCACTTTGGAGAACTTTGCAAACAGGAGTCCTGAGTTGAAGCGGCTAGTATCCACTCAGAATAGGTATCGTTCGATCGAATGCTCGGCCACCCATTAGTGCAGCAGCATACCAGCCACTCATTCATTCCATTCTCTTCGCTTGATTCGTGGCGTGGGTGGGTACATGAGTTGGATAGATTACTTATGTATGCCTCCGTTTACTCTAGCAGTGAGACACGTACTGTACATAACAGTGGCGTTACGATCCCGAACCAAAAATCTTTGGGGAAGAAACTTGAGGTCACGGCTCAGTACATGCTTTTTGTATTTCTGAGTGTGTCATGCCCAGTGGCGGCGCCAGGATTCAAAGTTAGGGGGGCCAGTCCAAAAGTTACAGGGGGCGGTTTGAAAAGTTGGAGCCATACAGGCTAGCATAACCGGGGTGGGTCCAGGAACATTTTCTGGGTGGGTTTTCGGGAACACGTTTTTTAAAAATAAGCGCTGTTCCAATGTTGTGTCCTCTACACATTGTGCCGCTGGCGAAAATTTGGCTGGTGAACGTCGTTTTCTTTATTTTTGGCGTTGAATGTGAGTAGAATTTACATACCTACGCCCCTTCGCCCCTCGTCTCCAGGCCTTTGACGTCAAATTTAAACGGTGGTAGGCAGGTACCGTACCCTGTTGCAAAATGCAAAAATTTCAGCAAATTCCCGCCACCCCTCAAGCTTTGCATGTCTGCGCTTTTGGGTGGAGGGCAGTGCGTACGATGATGAGAGCGAACGCCTCGCCTACCTATGCGCCACCAGAATTGGTGATGCGCGCTATTGAGTGGGTTGCGCTCTCCTTCAGCCATGCTTTTATGACTCTGCCCCAATATTTTGATTGGCAGTGAAGGACTCGCCTGACCAAAGTTTCTAATTTGAAATTTGTTATGCACACACACACACACACACACACACACACACACACACACACACACACACACACGTGTGTGTGTGTGTGTGGAGTGGAGTCCCTCAAGGTAGTAGTGGAGTCCCTCAAGGTAGTAGTGGAGTCCCTCAAGGTAGTAGTGGAGTCCCTCAAGGTAGTAGTGGAGTCCCTCAAGGTATAGTGGAGTCCCTCAAGGTAGCATGCTAGGTCCACTCCTCTTTCTTATTTTTATCAACGACCTGCCAGCTGTTGCAAACCAAGTTTTGGTCAAACTGTTTGCGGATGACTGCAAGCTGTATTTTCGGTCCAAATTACTAGACGATCGCAGCAAGCTGCAAAACTCCCTAAATTCAATTTATCAATGGTGCGACGAAAACCAGCTCCAACTTTCTCTGTCCAAATGTTCAGTCCTTCACCTCGGTATAAATCGCAAGGAAAGAACAAACTACACTGTAGGAGGAACACAGCTATCTACGGTAGAAACTATGCGTGACTTGGGCGTCACTGTTTCCAAAGATCTTCGTTTTACTGAACATTGCAACCAGATTAGTAAGGCTGCTGGTCTAAGAGCTTCCGCAATACTAAACTGCTTTCACACTAGAGATTTGAATGTGTTAAGAGTGTTATTTTGCGCGTTTGTTAGAAGCAGTCTTGAATATGCTTCCCCGTGTTGGAATCCGGTCATGGTTGGTAACACAAGGCAGCTGGAGTCAATTCAGAGAACTTTCACCCGAAATATTCCGCAACTACGCCACTTGTCATATGATGAACGGAGAGAGCGCATTGGTCTTCCCCTCCTTGAGCTGCGGCGGCTACATGCTGATTTAATCTATGTCTACAAAATAATTCACAAACAAACTTCCAATAAATTTGAAGATTTCTTTACCTTAAATAGAGACAGCAGAACGAGGGGGCATAATTATAAACTCCGTCCGCAAAAACACAAGACTCAATATAGAGCGCACTTCTTCTCTAATAGGGTCATTGCTGCTTGGAATGCCTTGTCGGAAGGAACGGTCAACTCCAAAACTATCATTACATTTAAACATAAACTTCTAAAGGAAAACCTTTCCCAATTCCTAAATGGTTAGGTTATAAAATCACCTTGTTGGTGTCACCTAGCCATGTCTCGCACGTTATAAATAACGAAAACGGTTGGCGGGCGTTGCATTTAAGTAATCCTTTCTATTTGCTGCCTGTGGACATTTGTACTTAGCTTGTCTGACAAATTTGTATCTATGGTTCGCTTCGCTTGCTGTGCTTCGCTTTGTGCCTGCCTTGTAATGTCGTACACCGTGCTTCGACGAATAAAAAAAAACAAACAAAAACAAACACACACACACACACACACACACACACACACACACACACACACACAAAAGAAGTTCGGAAGCTAATTAATAAGCAGAAAAGACTGCACAACAAATTTAAAGCCTCACAAAACCTAGAAGACTATAACAACTGGAAAACAGCTAACAAAGCAGCAAATAGAGCCATCCTCAGTGAGCAATGTGCGTTTGAAAACAGCTTGGCTAGGCGTGGAAACTGTCGCGAATTTTGGAAATATGTGTGTGCGCGTATGAAGACAATTCCTTCAGTAGCTTCCCTCAAAGCCTCCGATGGCTCGCTTAGGCATACTGATGCTGAAAAAGCCTCCATCTTAAACAATCAATTCTCCTCAGTTTTTGTCACTGACAATCATGAGCCATTAGAATTGTCTTCTCAAACCCATGTACGCATGCTACCTCCAAACTTTTCGGAATTTGACATATATCTAGCGCTCTCTAAGCTGCCCAACAAGTTCTCCTCAGGGACTGACGGAATTCCACAGTACTTATTAAAGAGAGTGGCCCTTGCAATTGCCTACCCACTTATGCGAATCTTCAACTTATCACTGGCCACAGCCCAAGTACCACCCGACTGGTTGTGCGCAAACATCACACCCGTGTTTAAAAAGGGCGCCAAAAACATAGCTTCCAATTACAGACCAATTAGCATCACCAGTACATCCTGTAGACTTTTTGAAAGCCTTATCAAAAAACGTGTCCTAGCGCACATGCAATCCAATGGGTTAATCAGCTCTGCGCAACATGGTTTCCTGGCCAAACATAGCACTGTTAGTCAACTTCTAGAATGTCTGAATGACTGGACTAAAGAATTGGATGCTAGACAACCTGTTGACATAGCTTACTTGGATATTGCCAAAGCATTCGACACAGTTAGCCACTCAAAGTTGCTGCATAAACTTAAGTGCTATGGAATTGCGCACTCAATTACCAATTGGCTCAGTAGCTGGCTAACAAATCGCACCCAACGGGTTAAAGTAAATAACACTTTTTCTGATAGCGCGCCAGTTGGTAGTGGAGTCCCTCAAGGCAGCGTGCTAGGTCCACTCCTTTTTCTTATTTTCATCAACGACCTGCCAGCTGTTGCAAACCAAGTTTCGCTCAAACTGTTTGCGGATGACTGCAAGCTGTATTTTCGGTTCAAATTACTAGACGATCGCAGCAAGCTACAAAACTCCCTGAATTCAATTTATCAATGGTGCAACGAAAATCAGCTCCAACTTTCTCTATCCAAATGTTCAGTCCTTCACCTCGGTATAAATCGCAAGGAAAGATCAAACTACAGTGTAGGAGGAACACAGCTATCTACGGTAGAAACTATGCGTGACTTGGGCGTCACTGTTTCCAAAGATCTTCGTTTCACTGAGCATTGCAACCAGATTAGTAAGGCTGCTGGTCTAAGAGCGTCCGCAATACTAAACTGCTTTCACACTAGAGACTTGAATGTGTTAAGAGTGTTATTTTGCGCGTTTGTTAGAAGCAGTCTTGAATATGCTTCCCCGTGTTGGAATCCGGTCATGGTTGGTAACACAAGGCAGCTGGAGTCAATTCAGAGAACTTTCACCCGAAATATTCCGCAACTACGCCATTTGTCATATGATGAACGGAGAGAGCGCATTGGTCTTCCCCTCCTTGAACTGCGGCGGCTACATGCTGATTTAATCTATGTCTATAAAATAATTCACAAACAAACTTCCAACAAATTTGAAGATTTCTTTACCTTAAATAGAGACAGCAGAACGAGGGGGCATAATTTTAAACTCCGTCCACAAAAACACAACACTCAGTATAGAGCGCACTTCTTCTCCAATAGGATCATTGCTGCTTGGAATGCCTTGTCGGAAGGAACGGTCAACTCCAAAACTATCATTACATTTAAACATAAGCTTCTAAAGGAAAACTTATCCCAATTCCTAAATGGTTAGGTTATAAAATCACCTTTTTGGTGTCACCTAGCTATGTCTCGCACGTGTTAACGTAAATAGTTGGCGGGCGTTGCACTTCCATCTCTCCTAGGTATTTGCTTTGCTAACTGTGGACATTTGTACTCTGTTTGTTGTGACACACGTGTGACCATGATTCGCTCGCTCGCTGTGCTTCGCCTTTGTGCCTTCGTACTGTCGTACACCGTGCTTCGACGAATAAAAAAACAAACAAACAAACACACACACACACACGGAAGAGACTCTGTCTCTTCCGTCTCTCACTCTGTCTCTTCCGTCTCTCACTCTGTCTCTTCCGTCTCACACTCTGTCTCTTCCGTCTTCACTCTGTCTCTTCCGTCTCTTCGAGAGCAGAAAAAGTCGGCAAGAGATCTGTCTAGAGATAAGATGAACTGCTCCGTGTGCAAGAAAACACCGCGCAATTGCAAGTGCCCAAAAGCGGAGAGTGTTGTCGCTTCGGAGATCTCCACTGAGCTGAAGCGACACATGGACGAGATGAAAAACTTCATCGAAGCCAAGTTCATCGTCCAGGATGAAAAGGCCAAGGAGATGATGCTGAAAGCTGTCACCGAGGCGGTCGACTCGGCCGTCGCGGCCGTTCGACTGGAGCTGCAGCAGACTCAGGAGCTGGCCGAGGCGCTCCGCGCTCGAGTTGCCGAGCTCGAAGCCGAGCGGCGCCAGCGGCCGCCTCCGTCGAGCGCGAGCGCGTCGGCGCCGCCGCCGCCGCGCGCCGACCTCGGAGCCGTGGCGGGTTCGGCTCCCAGCGCAGCCCGTCCGTACGGAGCCCCGCCCGACTTTCTACAGAGTCAGCCGTTCGCGTTGGCGCTGGCTAAGGCAGTCGAGCATCACCAACTCAAGGAGAAGAAAGCCAAGAACCTCGTCATCGTCGGCTTGCCCGAGTCTCAGCCGGGCTTGTCCGACGAGCCCACCCAGTCCGACACGGAGGCCGTCGCGCAGCTGGCCAGGGAGCTCTACGTCCCACCCACGGCGGTCGAGAGGGTCTTCCGACACGGCCAGCAGCGCGGAGGCCACCCGCGCATCACCAAAGTCGTCTTCACCGACCTGGAGGCGCGCGGTCGCTTCCTGCGCGGCCTGCGCCCTCTGCTCATGAGTCGACTCAAGGAAGGCGAAGTGCGGCCGGCCTTCTACGTCCGACCCGACCTGACGCCGCTCGAGTTGGAGCAGAACGCGGCTCTCAACAGCGAGCGCGTCGAGCGTCGCAAGCAGGGCGAGGACGTCGTCATCTGGCGGGGCCGCATCCTCCTCCGAGCGGAGCGCGACGAGTTTCTCAAGAAGTCCAACAGGGCCGTGAGTCAGTCAAACTAGCTGGCTCTAACACCCCCGCCCGCTGTAACGCCGCGCTCGCTCATGCGATAAGTCGCCCCATGCATGGCTCGCGTCACAGAAGCCAAATAGCCTTCTACTCGATAAACGCGCAGTCTCTCTCTTGTAAGGACAAGCTAACTGAATTGCGTGCATTTATGTCGTGTGAGCTGCAGCGATCCATCGTTTGTCTTTGCGAAACCTGGCTAGACGACTCCTACCCAAACATCCTCTTTGGCACTTCTCACAATATTTTTCGCGCTGACCGTATTGACAGACAGGGTGGTGGTTGCGCAATTTGCATCCCTAATGCTATTCGTGCAATTTCATGTCCCCAAATTCCTTCCTCATCTGAATTCGAAGCGCTCGCAGTAGATTTATTGCTTAGCAATGGACGCCTACGCGTCATCAATGTTTACCGACCCCCCTCTTCGGAAAACTCGGCGCCCCTCCAGGCTTGTCTAAGAGACCTCCTGGTGGTTTGCCACCCCGTCGTCATTGTTGGCGACTTTAACCTCCCAAGCGTAGATTGGAAGAGCTTATCTTTGCAATCTAGAAGCCGTCCCTCTGAGCGAGAGTTGCTCCACTTCTTTACGACCCATGGTCTTACTCAGCATGTTGCCAAGCCCACTAGAGGAAAAAACATATTGGATATTGTTCTCACAAACCACCCCGATGTCGTTCACTCTACAGATGTCGTGCAAGCATGCATTCCTTCCGACCATCTAGCAGTTACTTTCAATATCGCCCAGTCATTGCTTGAAGCGCCAGTCGCATCGAAGTTTAGAAACTTCAGGAAGGGGGACTATGAGAGCATGGAACTTGAGCTAGGCAGCATTGACTGGTCAACGCTGCTAAACACATGCGCAGACGTACAACAAATGTGGGACCTACTGAGTGGAACACTTAATGGGCTAGTTGATAAATATGTGCCGTTTGTAGTAGTTAAAAAGCGCGGATGCAAAACTGACAAAGTAGTTCGCAGGTTAATTGAGAAACAGAAGCGGCTGCACACACAGTATAAATGGACGGGATTAGAGGAGGATCTTCGGCAGTGGAAAGCTGCCAACCAGGCAGTGCGGAACGCTGCACGCGCCGCTGAGCTTAGGTTTGAAAGGGAGATTGCACAAAGCCGTTCTGACAGGCGCTTTTGGCAGTACGTCAACTCACGTATGAACACCAAGCAGGATATACCACCTCTGACTGCTGAAAATAAGGAAGTTCACTCATCTGACTTAGAAAAAGCAACCGTTCTAAATGCGCAGTTCTCTTCTGTTTTTATACGCGATGATGGTATCCAAATCAACCTCGACCCTCAAACTAATGTCCACATGGCCCCGTTCACCCTCACAGCTTTTGAAGTGTATAGCGAACTCAAAAAACTGCCAAATAAGTTTTCAAGTGGAACCGATGGCTTTCCTCAATTTTTGCTCAAAAAAGTCGCTTTGGTGCTTGCTGAACCTTTGACAAAGATCTTTAATTTGTCCCTAGCGACTGCTCAACTTCCTACTGACTGGCTAAAGGCCAATGTCACTGCTGTCTTCAAAAAAGGTTCAAAAACAATGCCCAAGAACTACCGCCCCATCAGCATCACGAGTACGACCTGCCGGCTACTGGAAAAAATTATAAAGACTAAAATTTCTGCCCATCTAGCTCAAAATCGTTTGGTTTCGGAAGTGCAGCATGGATTCTTAAAGAAGCACAGTACAGTAACGCAACTACTCGAATGCCTCAATGATTGGACAGCCGACCTAGATAACGGTCAGCCAGTTGATGTTGCATACTTAGATATCGCCAAAGCATTTGACACTGTCAGTCATACCAAATTGTACGGGTTTGTGCCTGGGTAGAAGGTTGGCTAACAGGCAGAGAGCAAAGGGTCAGAGTAGGCGATGCTTACTCGTCACTGTCTCCTGTTACCAGCGGTGTTCCTCAAGGCTCAGTGCTTGGCCCATTACTCTTTCTCCTCTATATAAATGATCTGCCGAAGGTCGTACCAAACGCATTAAAAGTCAAGTTATTTGCTGATGACTGCAAGCTCTACTTCCGCTGCAAAACAGTTGAACAGCAAACACTTCTCCAGGAATCTCTGGACAGCATCCAAGCTTGGGCTGAACAGAACCAGTTGCAACTAGCTATACAAAAATGTGAAGTTCTCCACTTGGGGCTACACAGTAATCCTCAGCGTGAATACCATCAAGGAAATGTTACTTTAAACAGCACCCAAGAAATGCGAGATCTTGGTGTCATTGTCTCAAAAGATCTTCGCTTCTCTGAACATTGCCAGCGAGTCTCTCACACAGCTGCCGTCAAAGCAAGCATGATCTTAAACTGCTTTAAAAGTCGCAATATTCCATTTTTAAGACAACTCTTTTGCACTTTTGTACGCAGCAGACTAGAATATGGCTCGGTAGTTTGGAATCCCTCCTCCATAACAAATATAAAAACTGTTGAATCAGTTCAGCGGCGATTTACCAAACGACTGCCAGGCCTCAGCGATATATCATACCCTGAAAGATGTCGCATTATCAAACTGGACAGCCTAGAACTTCGTAGACTCCATAATGATTTGATAATGGTCTACAAAATCTTCCATGGCCTCACGGCCTTGCGCATAGAAGACTTCTTTGTTCAAGCGCCTAATCGCAATACACGTGGTCATCCATTCAAACTCGTCCAACAAAGACAAAACAGACTGTATCGTTCAAACTTTTTCTCCAATCGAGTAATTCCAGCGTGGAACTCTCTGTCTGAAAATACGGTCAGCGCTCCCTCTCTACTTTCCTTTAGAAAACGACTTCAAACAAATCAAAATCTTGTCACATTTTTAAATGGCTAGACAGTAAATCTCCTTCTAGGTGTCGTCTAGCCAGTCTGTACACGGTGTGTGTGTTGTACATTGCGCCACGGTGCTCGCGTGCTGATTTTACATTGTACAGTCCGTCGCGCTCCACCTGTCTCGCTCGCCCATGTCTCGCCTGTGCTGCACTGTGTCGCTCGTGTCGCCTTGTCAGACGAATTAAAAAACAAACACACACACACACACACACACACACACACACACACACACACACACACACACACACACACACACACACACACACACACACACACACACACACACACACACACACACAAGCTCTCGTACAGGATGGAGAGCAAAAAGTGCAGGGGGCAGTCCAGAAGTTAAGCGGGGCAGTCCGCCCCTCCCTGCCCCTATGTAGCGCCGCCACTGGTCATGCCGTCTCTAGACCTGTATCTAGACAGTGAGCCGTAGCATTTCTGACCACGAAGGGAATGTGGGGATGAAGCGCTTGTCGGGGCGATGCCAGACATATTCACTCAGGGCTTGGGCCTTGCTTAGGCTTCTTCACAATCTGCTTCTCTTCTCACTGGCGGATCCAGAAAAAATTTCGGAGGAGGGAGGGATTTTGCAGAAGGGAGGACCCTGTTGAACTTTTTACATGTTGGGCCATTTTGGCAGTGGCTTGGACACCTAATCGGTTTATTTTTGACGATTAACGAATACAAACGGCGCCGCAGGCGGAAATGTTGCAGTTTTCGACCACATACAAACAATTTTAGGCTGAAAACTAGGCCCACTAGGCGCGTTTCTTCTCCCACCGTCCTAACCCTTTCCCCCTTTCCACCCCTAGTTTTCCGATTGCGGGAGGGGGAATTCCCCCTTTCCCCCACCCCTGGATCCGCCACTGCCCTTCTTCCCCCTTTTGGCTGATGACACAATGTTGGCATGCGTGCACGGGAACCGAATCGTATGTGGATGTGGACGCGTCAATTATTGTTTGCCGGTTTCTGGAAGAGGAAGAAGAACTGTTGAAGGAACATCAAAGATGAGCTACTCGCGTGGCGGTCAGCAGAGCGTCGCAGTTGGCAGTGGCAGAGATGCCTCCGGCAACGATTCCGACGACAGCTACGTGGATGACTACGACGAGTCTGGTTCGTCTAATCACCTTTCGTGGTCGCACTGGAAAATTAAGTTCTTAGTTAATAAGATGTGATTTTTAGAGGAGGTCGTCGTCTCTGAGCGAGTTGTTGAAAATGTCGCGAGTTCTGGAAAGGCGCGGGCAAAGTCGGACGACGAGTACGACCCCGGTGGTCGGCTGCAGGCGGCGTACCCCATTCTACAGCGCGACCACGCGGTTGAGCTGCCCACGTTACTGGAGGTCATACTGGGGAAGAAGACGGGCGTGTTGCAGTACGCTTGCGACAGGTTGGTGACGCCGATTTATATGCATCGGGTTTCTGGCAACAGGCAAGACGGACGGTATAGCATACCTACACGCATAAACACTGACAGACCTGTCCAGCTTCCGTCCAATGCGTGTAGTATGCGGTCCGTCTTGCTGCATACCGTAAGCCGGATGATTGGAAATCGGCCTCAAGTCTTTTCTTGGCATAACAGCAGAACTATGAGCGTTTCCTTTGCAGACCCCCACCCCGGAGTGGCGCCAAGTCGGCCACGTACCTTGTACGGTTTTCTGACGAGACAAAGCCCGACCTCTTTGTGGACAGCTACGGCGGCACGTGGCCCATCAACACCCGGACTTACTTTCGCTTCAAACGGTCTCGAGGGGACCCGGACAGGTTCATTCGCGCCGACATGTTGAAGAGCAGAAGGGAGGTGCCGGGCGTCGAGTACGACATTCTGCTCACGAGACGCTACTGGGGGCGGAAACTGGCGGATAACAGCACGTTTGGAAAAGTGGTCTTTATGGCCCAATGGAAGGACGGCACATATGCCGACCTGGCTGTCATTACGTACAAGAACGCGCCTCGACACGACGAGGACATCTCGGCGCCGCACGGCCAGTCCAAGAGCAACGAGCCATTCTTTCGGTGCAGCTCCTTTGGCCTCTTCCTCCACTTGAACTGCCTCCCATGCGTGTTCAGTACCCGTCCCAGCGTTCGTTCTGCCCTGCTGGCGCGCTCGCAGCACTGCTCGGCGCCCGAAGCGTTCCGCCAGGTCGTCGAGGAGCTGGGAGGCCCTGCCGGTGCCGAGTCGGCCAGGGACCTCCCGAGAAACGCCAATCAAGTGCGAACGCACCTGCAAACAGACACCCCCCCCCCACGCTCCCAACTCCCTACACTCAACATGTAATTCTTTCCAAGGCATGGCGCATT
Organism: Paralinhomoeus sp. GSCO2_6; assembly: GCA_030248085.1. Lineage (NCBI taxonomy): Eukaryota > Metazoa > Nematoda > Chromadorea > Monhysterida > Linhomoeidae > Paralinhomoeus > Paralinhomoeus sp. GSCO2_6. Next base: position 134,742 of record JASAMY010000645.1, read on the forward strand.
TTTGCATCGCCCCATTCCCCCCCCCCCTCTCGTGCTACCAAAATGCCTCAATATTTGCTAAACTCACCCAGTCTCCATGGCAGCGTTTACCACAACCTTTTTCAGGTGTACAACTTCTCGCAAGCGAAGCGAAGAAAGCGGACCATTAATACGAACCGTTCTTTCGGGGCTGATTGGGCGGCGCCTTTCGAGTCGACCATGGTCTGGTGGCTCTGAATTTCTGTCGTGCCGCATTTGACAGCAGAAGGGCTTGAAATCCGAGATTTAGCCAGCTGCTGTGGAACCCCTCTCTGAGTCGCAGCGCGCTCAGCACCTGACGAGGCTGGGTCGGAAGGGCTGGAAGCTGGCCGAAGGCAGCGACGCCATCCAGAAGAGCTTCCATTTCAGAGATTTCAATCAGGTGCGTTCGTGCGTGCGTCGGTCTACGTGTACGTGTGTGCGTCACTCTCTATAGGCATTCACCTTCATTACGAGCGTGGCGCTGAGGGCCATCGAGGTTGGCCACCACCCAGTGTGGTGCAACGCCTACAACAAGGTTTTTGTTTTTGTTTTTTTTTGAAAATTTTAAATTTAAAAAGTTCAAATTTTAAAATGATTAGGTGGACGTGACGCTGTCCACGCACGACGTCGACGGTCTGTCTATGCGCGACGTCGACATGGCGCACTTCATGGAGTCGAAGTCGCCTTTTCCGAACTGATCTGGATTGCTGACGTACTTTGAAAGCAGCAATTTCGAGCTAGAATGCGCCCTGCATACGCGAGTGTAATGCATCTTGTCAGTGTGTATGTGTGATGTTTCGTGCGTCGTCCGTTTTTGCTGCCGTGAAGGATGTTGCGTTTCGAAGTTAGGCAGAGGCAGGATGCCTCAGCGAGAAAAACCGCATGATCGAACCGCATGAGCGCCCCTAATCTTGCCCGTTTTCGCTTTGCCAAGTGGTGACCCCTTTAGGCAAATGCCCATGCTCCTATTTCGGTATTCCTTTCTGCTATTTTTGGGGACCTTTCCTTTTGTCATGCTTTTACTACACGTGCTCAATGCATGTTTTTTTGTATTTCTGAGTGTCATGATTTCTGAGTGTGTTTTCTGAGTAGCTGTATCTAGACAGTGAGCTGTAGCATTTCTAAACACGAAGGGAATGTGGAGATGAAGCGCTGGTCCTGGCGATGCGGGACACAGGAACCGAATCGTATGTGGATGTGGACGCGTCAATTATTGTTTGCCGGTTTCTCGAGGGAACATGGCAAAAGCTAAACCATTGTACCATTGTACATTTTTCTTAGGCTTGCGCCTCCCTTAGGCTTTGACTTAGGCTTTGCTTAGGCTTAGGCTCTTGCCTCGCGTAGGCTTAGGCTTATACATTGCTTAGGCTTAGGCATTTCTTAGGCTTATGGGCAATGGTAAAATGGTTTGCTAACACTACAGCTGCCCAAAAGGTAAGATTTTCTTAGTTTTAGGCTTTGCTTAGGCTTAGGCTCAGGCTTGGGCTTTTGCTTAGGCTTAGGCTTACGCCTAGGCTCAGGCTTAGGCTTTTGTTTTGGCCTCGGCCTACGCTAGGCTTAGGCTTGGGTCTGTACAATTGTACAATGGTACAATGGTTTCGCTTTTCCCGGGAACATCAAAGATGAGCTACTCGCGTGGCGGTCAGGAGCAGGGCCCCATTTCATTACCTTAATCAATGCCCGTAATATTATTACGTCGTATAATATATTATTGACGATTGACAACGACAACGGTTACATAGTCGGATCCGTCAGTATTACAGGTTGTAATCAGATCCGTTGCGTAATTATAGCGCGGCGTGTTCTGTAATTGCGAATATTCAAAAAAAGAACGGAATGTTATTCCGCGGTTCTTGCTGTCATATGTATTTGGCGTAATTCCTGTCCGTTTTAGTGTTGAAAATGACAGGAATGAACGAATCACAGTGGTTTTATATGATTGAGCAAGTGAAGGCGAGCTCCTCGGTCCGTTCGACTATGGAAAGAAAATCACGGCAAAATCACGGCGCGCGCTAGAGCAGGACGACGAGAACGTTATTCCGCAGTTCTTGTTTTCTTATGTGTTTGCCGTAATTCCTGTCTGTTTTAGTGTCGAAAAAAAAAGAACGACAGAACGGTCGCTCGGGCGCGGCGAGACACCCGTTGTCAGCAGTCGAGCAGGGGGTGGTCAGCACGCACTATGGCTCGCAACGGGCCCCACTTTGCCGACCCGCTCGTCGGCCGCGGCCGCCCCTGCAGCGCTGCAGCAGTGTGTCCATCGTCGGGCGAGAGTGGCGGCGACTTCGTCGAGTCATAAGCGCGCGCTAGAGCTGGACGACGTCGACGTGCCCATCACCTCGACGCCAGCTTCCGTCCCCAAGTTCCTAAACCCCACCCACCACCCACCCACCCCACACGCGTGTGTGTCATGTTGTTTGTTTGTTGCTCTCTTCTTGATCCTCCCGACTTTTGTTTGTGGACCATTGCATTCACTGGCGGATCCAGGATTTTATGACAGAGGGGGGAGAAGGTCAATTTTTTTTTTACCGCACAAATTATACTACTATGGAATAGACAAAAATGATGGGATTTCGCAGCTCCCTTACGAATCAAACGTGAGTTGGAAGAGAACCACAGCGCCGCAGGCGAAAATTTTGCGCTTTTGAGTGCCTAAATCCAAGGAAAACGTCAAAATCTGCCTTGCACTTTTGAGTGCCTAAATCCAAGGAAAACGTCAAAATCTGCCTTGCACTTTTGAGTGCCTAAATCCAAGGAAAACGTCAAAATCTGCCTGTTTTCCCTTGTGATCGCCCTTCTTTCCTGCTTCTCCCCCTGATCTCTCCCCTCCTTCCCCTCCAAATCTGAGCTGACAGGAGGGGGAGACCCCCCTCTCCCCCCCCCGTCTGGATCCGCTAGTGATTGCATTGTTTGTGTGGTAGTCGCATAGCCTCTCCCTTGACTGCACTTCAACAGTTAGTCACGCGCGCTCGCGCATGCACACACACAAGGAACAAAAAATGGGTCACAACGAACATGCTCTTCAGTCTGGACTTAGGCGTGTCAGGCACGCACGCAGAAGGGGAGGGGAGAGAGGCAGCGTGCCGTAGTAGGAAGGGAGGGCGGGCGGGGATCGTAGGTCGTCACGGAAATTGGGTCAGGCGAGGGGTAAATCGCCTTTTTAATGGGCAGGGAGGGGGTGGGTGGCGCAAATCCGCACACGATTTTATTTCTAGTCGCACTCGCACACACGCGTCTTCCACAGGCTAGCCATCTTCTGCCAACGCGCCATTGTCGTCAGGCTCTTGAAGCGCAGCGAGAAGTCGTCGTTGTACGCCTTCTCTTGTGGTGTCAGCGTTGGGTCAGGTTGGCCGACACAATCGGCGTCTGCAGATGATCTGCAACCCAAAAATACGACAAGCGAGCGAGTTCCGTCGCCGATATACGAAAATCCAACAATTAAACTCGTGAGGCCGTAGCCGCTGTCCGCCAGCATAATCGCTCCCAAAAATGTGCGCCAGCAGGCGTCGGAGTGGTGGCTCAACTTTGAAGGTCGCTGTCGAAGCAGAATCGGTCGCGAAAATCTCCCGCTTCAAGCTAATTCTGCCGAATTTCGCCGTCTAGTAACGCCTCATCGTCCGACAGCGTCAGATCCAACGCGTTCCGCGCCGCCATGTCGACGCTAAAGCGAGTTTACACCTTTGATGACGCCCTTTCGGCGTAATCAAACTTTTATTACAGCTTGAATTCAAAACGAGTTCGTATTGGCGCTTGACAATTTGCTGAAACCGACTTCGCCATAAACACGCAAAAACTACGGTAGTTCTGTCGTCAGTTTGATTGGGATCTGTACTCATTGTATAATCAGCTGACAACTTACTGAAACCGACTTTTACAACAAACTCAAAACAGCATGAAAATAGTAAAGTCATAATCAGTTTTACAAGGTAATGTAACGGGGCCCCAGAGCGTTCCAGTTGTCAATGACAGAGATGCCTCGCCCAACGATTCCGACGACAGCTACGTGGATGACTACGACGAGTCTGGTTCGTCTAATCACTTTTCATGCTCGCATTTGAGAATTGAGCTTTCAGTCAGTGATTTTCAGAGGAGGTCCGCTCTGAGAGAGTTGTTGAAAATGTCGCGAGTTCTGGAAAGGCGCGGGCAAAGTCGGACGACGAGTACGACCCCGGTGGTCGGCTGCAGGCGGCGTACCCCATTCTACAGCGCGACCACGCGGTTGAGCTGCCCACGTTACTGGAGGTCATACTGGGGAAGAAGACGGGCGTGTTGCAGTACGCTTGCGACAGGTTGGTGGCACAACAACTGCCTGACGCCGATTTATATGCATCCTGGTTCTGGCACCCGGCAAGCTGGACGGCATACCTACACCATAGGTGCTGATTGGTCCAAAAGCCGGGGGGGGGGGGGTGGCTGGGGATTTCGAGGGGCGGGGTCTAGGACCATCCGAGGTTGAATGTCCAGGATTGGAAATTTTGGAGGGGGGGGGGGGGGCGGTTGTTGGAGTGGACCAATTCGCACCAAAATAGCGCTTAAATTGGTGCTTTTTGGTCCAAAATGTGCCAATACAACGCCTAACTAGCACTTCTTAAGCGTTTTTTTGGTCACACTACAATGAAAAAGGACACAAAACACGCATATTTACTCAATTTTTCAATAATTGGAGGGTTTCCCGCAACTTATCCGGGATGGCGATGACCAGTTGAGGAGTTGCTCCCGCAAAAAAAGCGGGACGGCTATAGCCAGTGGGGGGTGACCCCCCCCCCCCCCCCCTACACCCCCTGAGCCCACGTATGACCTACACGCATAAACAGACTAACATCTGTCCAGCGTCCGTCCAATGTAGGGGGACCCGTCCGTCTTGCTGCATACCGGACCGGAAGCCGGATGATTAGAAATCGGCCTCCAGTCTTCTTGTCATAGCAGCAGAACTATGAGCGTTTCCTTTGCAGACCGCCACCCCGGAGTGGCGCCAAGTCGGCCACGTACCTTGTACGGTTTTCTGACGAGACAAAGCCCGACCTCTTTGTGGACAGCTATGGCGGCACATGGCCCATCAACAGTCGGACCTACTTTCGCTTCAAACGGTCGCGAGATGACCCAGACAGGTTCATTCGTGCCGACAGGTTGAACAGCAGAAGGGAGGTGCCGGGCGTCAAGTACGACATTCTGCTCACGAGGCGCTATTGGGGCCGGAAACTGGCGGATAACAGCACGTTTGGAAAAGTGGTCTTTATGGCCCAATGGAAGGATGGCACATATGCCGACCTGGCTGTCATTACGTACAAGAACGCGCCTCGACACGACGAGGACATCTCCGCGCCGCACGGCCAGTCCAAGAGCAACGAGCCATTCTTTCGGTGCAGCTCCTTTGTTGGCCTCTTCCTCCACTTCAACCGCCTCCCATGCGTGTTCAGTACCCGTCCCAGCGTTCGTTCTGCCCTGCTGGCGCGCTCGCAGCACTGCTCGGCACCCGAAGCGTTCCGCCAGGTCGTCGAGGAGCTGGGAGGCCCTGCCGGTGCCGAGTCGGCCAGGGACCTCCCGAGAAACGCCAATCAAGTGCGAACGCACCTGCAAACAGACACCCCCCACGCTCCCAACTCCCTACACTCAACATGTAATTCTTTCCAAGGCATAGCGCATTTTTGCATCGCCCCATTCCCCCCCCCCCTCTCGTGCTACCAAAATGCCTCAATATTTGCTAAACTCACCCAGTCTCCATGGCAGCGTTTACCGCAACCTTTTTCAGGTGTACAACTTCTCGCAAGCGAAGCGAAGAAAGCGGACCATTAATACGAACCGTTCTTTCGGGGCTGATTGGGCGGCGCCTTTCGAGTCGACCATGGTCTGGTGGCTCTGAATTTCTGTCGTGCCACATTTGACAGCAGAAGGGCTTGAAATCCGAGATTTAGCCAGCTGCTGTGGAACCCCTCTCTGAGTCGCAGCGCGCTCAGCACCTGACGAGGCTGGGTCGGAAGGGCTGGAAGCTGGCCGAAGGCAGCGACGCCATCCAGAAGAGCTTCCATTTCAGAGACTTCAATCAGGTGCGTGCGTGCGTGCGTCGGTCTACGTGTATGTACGTGTGTGCGTCACTCTCTATAGGCATTCACCTTCATTGCGAGCGTGGCGCTGAGGGCCATCGAGGTTGGCCACCACCCAGTGTGGTGCAACGCCTACAACAAGGTTTTTGTTAATTTTTTTTTGAAAATTTTTTTAAATTTAAAAAGTTCAAATTTTAAAATGATTAGGTGGACGTGACGCTGTCCACGCACGACGTCGACGGTCTGTCTATGCGCGACGTCGACATGGCGCACTTCATGGAGTCGAAGTCGCCTTTTCCGAACTGATCTTGATTGCTGACGTACTTTGAAAGCAGCAATTTCGAGCTAGAATGCGCCCTGCGTACGCGAGTGTAATAATAATGCGTGTTGTCAGTATGTATGATGTTTCGTGCGTCGTCTGTCTGCCACAGTGAAGGATGATTTTCGAAGGATGTTTTGCGTTTCGAAGTCAGGCAGGATGCCTCAGCGAGGAAAACCGCGAACCGAAGCATACCTGTAACCAGGAATTGGACCTGGGGGGGTCCGAGCACTTCCTGGGGGTGGAGGATGGAGTCTGGAGAGGAAAAATATGCATTTTTTGGTCGATTTTTAGTAAAAAAATTCACTTAAAAACCCTAAAATAGGCAGTTTTTTGAATTTCTGGGGAGGCTGGGGGTCGCACAAACCTGGGGGTGTGGGTAGGATCAAAACCAGCACCTGGGGGAACCCCCAAACACCCCCTCTCCCCAAGCCTACCCCACCAGTTACAGGATACAGGGCATGAACCGAATGGACCATACCTACCTAGCTTCAGTTTCGCCGTTTTCGCGTTACCTTTGTGGTAACCCCTTTAGGCAAATGCGCACGCGCGGCTATCGCGCGCTTTGGGCAAAAGCTAAACCATTGTACAATTGTACAGACCTATTTTCTTAGGCTTGCGCCTCGCTTAGGCTTAGGCTTAGGCTTTGCTTAGGCTTAGGCTCATGCCTCGCGTAGGCTTAGGCATATGCATTGCTTAGGCTTGGGCTTAGGCATTTCTTAGGCTTATGGACAACCGTACAATGGTTTGCTAACACTACAGCTGCCCAAAAGGTAAGATTTTCTTAGTTTTAGGCTTTGCTTAGGCTTAGGCTCAGGCTTAGCCTTTTGCTTAGGCTTAGGCTTAGGCTTGGGCTTAGGCTTAGGCTTAGGCTCATGCTTAGGCTTTGGTTAGGCTTAGGCTTAGGTCCGTACAATGGTACAATGGTACAATGGTTTAGCTTTTCCCGCGCTTTGCTTTGACAAGCGCGCGTGATTCATCAACAAGTTACTCCCTTGGTTGTTATATACGTTGCAGCGACACGACATGTGATGCGGAGTGTGGTCTGAGCGCGTTCACGTTTTCCTCAACAAAGAATGGAGCAAACGGGTCAAGAATATCGGTGGGACGGGAGTGCAACTGATCCGGAACGGGTTGTGATCGCGACGACGAATCAGCGGTTTGAAGCGCTCAGCATCGACGTGGGATGCGCCACCGCGAGCGCAGCGGCCAGCGCCTCGGGTGTGGACAATTTTGACTTATTTTTGCGATTTTTCTGTGCGTTGATGTGCTGTTGGAGGGTTCCCCCCTGGCCCAGGTCCAATGCTTGATTATCAGCTGACTCCCCGAACCGCCGGGGAAACCCCATCCCATCGCATTGCAGAATTACGTGTCTTTTGCCCTCTAGTGTTTTATGGCCTCAAAATATGACCTCAGATTATCGAGGATTTATGTTCCACGCAGCAATGTCTTTTCTTCTTGCGCAGCGGAGCCTGTCACGTACGTGGTGCTGTCTGGTCCGGCAGCGGCGTCGTCAGCCGGCCAGCTGGCGGCGTCGACAGCGCCTCGGCAGCAGCCCAAGCTCCTGCCCAGGCCGCCCACCGTCGCGAACGAGCGAATTCTCACGAGCAGGAAGGGTGAGCGCCTCGGCTACACGCAGAAATCGACATAGCAAGCAACCCGATTTCTGCACATGCACATGGATGTTGGCTGTGGTGACACAACCCAACATGGGCATGCAGTTCTACTTGTAGAAACATACTTGCGCCACCCCCTAGCATATTTGGTTGGGGCGCCCACTTCTGTTACCACCACACAGCAAATTTGGGTTTTGGATGCCGCCCCAGATGGCCATCAGCGTCAAGAACACCTCTGCGTGGTGGGGGGTGGTAGATCCCAAATTTTCTACGCCGGAAGAAGCAGAAGAAGAGGGTATACATAGGGTTGGGCAACCAACGCTCCGCTAGCAAAATGCGATCTGCACTGCACTGCAAGCCACTTTATGCTACACGTTTTGAATTTGATGCGGAAACATGAACACGTGGGTATGTAGGAGTGAGACCGAGGCGGGGCGGAACCTCCTTCCAATGGGCAGGGGAAGAGGTATCCTTGCCTCAAAAGGTTTCGAGTTGGCTCCCAACCATGCTTGGGCAAAGAAAAACAACATCTAAAAGTCGGAATTGTTTTGGAAATGATCGGATATAAAAGCAGTTTACCCATGCCTGCACCCAACAGGTCACCCCCTCCCTCATACCTGTAACTGGGTCTGGCAGAGTGGGGGGGGGGGGGTAGCTGGCCGATTTTGGGGGGGGGGGTCTACGGAGCAAAAATTGGTGGGGGGGGGGTAGCGGGCCATTGTTTGAGTTATAATGGTACTTTTTGGTCTAAAATGGGTATAAAAAGGGTGTAAACAGTGTTATTTAGCTGTTTTATGGTCATATAACACTGAAAAGCACTGAAAAACACCAACAGTTACCCACATTTATCGTTTTAGACATGACGAAAATCCTTTGGGAAAATTCTGGGGGGGTCGGGGGGGAGTTGGGGGGGTGGTTGAAAAACTAGTGGGGGCCCCCCAAAGCCCCCCCCCAACCACCCCCCCAGTTACAGGTATGCCCTCCCTCCCTCCAAATTAAAAAGCCCTCCGCCACTCAGAAATTTGGACGGTCGGAAATTTGGATTTTGGGGTTCAATTTCAGTAAACCACTTATACAAATTTTTGGTCAATCCCTCCCCCCCCCCCTCCTTACCTCCTCTTCCCACTTCCCGAGCAGGAGTCTCCGTAGTTCATGAGCACGGTATATGGACGATTTCTCGCAATCAGCTGTTTTTAGTGTTGAGTGCCAAGCTGCAGCAGAGACCGTCTGCTCAACAGCTTGTCGAACGAAATATTCTGCCTGGTGAGTGAGCTTTGGTTGGTGGAAGAGAGAAATTGGGGTGGCTCGGCTCCTAGGTCCTCGGAACTGCAAATTCCATTGTCTTGTTGACTTTTGGCTTCTTTGTCGCGCGTGTCTGTGTGTGTGTGTGTCCACAAGTGAAAAGAAAAACAAGCGGAGCTTCGGTAGTTGTCAGAAATTGTTTGCCCTCTCTTGGGCGGGTCGACCGGCGTTCGCGCACGTTTGCGCAAACGCGCGCCAAATGACTCGCCAAAAGCTCTCTCTCGCGATTGACTCATTGGTCAGCCACTAAGTGGCTTGGAAGGTGCCCACTCGAGGCTGTACACTAGTCCTTTCAGTTTCAACCTGTACACTCGCTTGATTTCCTCAACCGAACGTGACTCAGCTAGCGACTTGTCACACCACGCGGCTTTACGAGCGGCTTACTCTCTCGAGTTTCTTAGAAGAGGCTTCTTCTAAGAAACTCGCGCTCAGGTCCACCTGTACCCATAGTGGTTGGTGGGTGAGTGGAGTGGCGGGGCAGCTAGTTGCTACCCGCTACTAGAAGTTTCCCAATGCCGGGCTCTCCACCGCTCTGTTTGTTTATTCACTCACTCAGCGACTTGAGGGACGAGAGGGTGTAGCGCGCTCGCGCACGCGACTCGATTACTCTGTACCCTGCTGCTGCCCGAGGGAAGAAGAAGCTACGCGTTAGCTTCTTGGTGAGCTGCCAACAAACGCTCTGTGTGGGATCGCCATTCAAGTGGACAGCCTTACCCGGTCCTGAATGCGCGCGTGCCAGAGCAAACAGAGGCGCGCGCTCGCGAGTGCTGTGTCCTTCTTTTCGTTCATCGCTTCTTTCCAGTGGCGATCACAACACCGATGATGGAACTCTTTGTCCAAGGCACTTTCCGCAGTCGACGCCGGACCTCCCAGGTTCTCGAAGAAAACCCGCCTTGGTTTTTCCGGGGCGGAAATCGCTTTTTGGCCAGCGAAACGAATTAAAATGACGGATGTGCACGATTTTGGCGCCGTATGCGTGCTCGTCGAACCAGGAGCTAGACTGGCGCCCGAAAGCGACGACGATTCGTCGTCGACGGGCCGACAGTTGCTCTGGCCCGTCTCCGACTGGCGCCTTCTTGCCCCGACGACGTCCCTCCGCTGTCGGCGGCGATTCTGCCCAACTTTGAGCTCTAGCCGCCAGCGATTGTAGTGGTCATGTAGTTGTAGTAGGCGGCCTAGCTGCGCAGCTAGCTTCCCCTGCTAGCTGCGCACTCAAATCTGTGGGCACATTCAGAGGTTTTGATTAGCGAATTGATGGAAATCTCTTGGAAGTTTTCTTCCTCACCTTCCGTGCTTCCCTTTCTTGAAGCGCAGACTTGTTGTTCTGGCCAAGGCAGACGCTGTTGCGAAGTTTTTTCTCTTTTTCTTAGCTCGTAAAATTCGACAGTGCCCTGAGTTGCGCGCAGTTGCGGCGAATTTCGGCAGCCGACCGACTGTTGTCGTCTGCAGCGGAAAGCAGGACAGGCGTTCCTGTCCGCTCTCCTAGGGTCCTGGTCAGCTGCCGGCAATGTTTTACCAACGCGCCGCTGCCGCCGCCGTTGGCGCGCCATCGTAAATTGTTGCAAGCTCCGCCGGCGGCCCAATTTCCGCCCAATGTCGACGTCGTTGTCGTCGTCTTTTGGCAGGGGGCGCGTAGTACGTTCGGCCCCATTCAGGGTCGACCGGGTCATTCGTCAGCGCGCGTCGACCATCGACAGTTGTTGTTTTTCTCGCCGCCTCGGCAAGAGCTGTTTGTGTCGTCGTCGTCTGCTCGTGTCGGCGAGAGAGGGCCGGGCCAGGTATCCAAGGCGCGCGTGGGTGTGACAAAGGCGTAAGCGGCTAGCCGCCGCCGCCGCCGCTGCTACCCGTGTTCGCGCGCGCGTGGGCCGCCGCTCGTCTGACGTCGTCGTCGACGCGAGCGAGCGTAAAAAGCGCGCAACAAATGGCGCGCGCGCGCGCCCCAAGACGAAGCTGCTAAGTTTCACTCGGCCGCCGGCTCGCCCACTCCCTCCCGCCCACCCAACGCCCTTCTGCTGCGTCGGCGGCGTAACGACCGCAGGAGTCGCCGCCGGCAGCGACATTCTGTCGGTATGGACTCTGAACGGCAGCCGAATTCTAGAAATCCGCCCTCGCGCTTGCGCCAGCAGCGCAGCGCGCTCGGTGGTGGGGACCGGTTCTCGCGCGGGCGTTGTTCGGGTTTTTTCTTCTCTCTCGAGGGCGAACCACTTCAACCGCCTGAACCTCGACTAGGCTGTCGCGTCGTCCCGAGGAGTGGCCTACAAACACGGTTGTGCGGCTGCGCGCTCTCGATTTTAGCGTCACTTCATCGTCCTCGTCACTTTACCCCCCCCCCCCGCACACCACCTGAATTGTCTCTTCCTCCCAACGGAGTCTGTTCCCCCAACCGCTCTGCGGTTCTGCTGGTACTCGACGAGCAGACGTCGCCGCGGCGGTTTGCAGAAAGAAAATCTGCTTTCGCGAATGTCTCTCTCTCCCTCTTGACGTTCGGTATCCCAATCCAGACTGAGAGGGGGTTTGAGAGATCGTTTCTTGGACTTTTTCCCCTCGGCCGACCATTTGCGCGGCGGTTTTTCCCTCCGCTCCCAGCTCGTAACCGTTGGGGCGCGCGCCGGATGACGCGAATGCGCGAACGCTTTTTGCGCGCCAGAATTTTCGATTAAAAAGTCGAAACTGCTCGCCCTCTTCCGCCAGCCTTGAGAAAGTTGAAGCGCGCGCGCCCCGAACTCGCGGCAACTCGTCTTCCCACAAGCAGAAACCCACACGGCCCCTTGTTTCCTCTTCAGGCACGCGCGGCGCCACGAACCCCGTCTTCTACGAGCGACGCGGGGCCTTTCGCAAGGCGCAGGTGCGTGCGTGCGTCTGTCCGTCTGCATGCAGACGTCTGGGCGCGTGGCACTCAGATGGGCGATGCGCTGAAGCGCAAGCTCGAGCAGCGGCCTCGCAAGCAGGAGCTTGTGTCCCAGCACATCCTCATCTCGGGCTCGAACACGGCCGTCGACCCGAACGTGCTGGAGAAGCAGCAGCAGCTCAAGAAGTCCAAGATTCAGCACGGCCTCCTAGAGAAGCTCAGCAACCGGCCGGGGCCCCTGGAGCTCGTCCAGGAGAACATACTCACCGCGGACGAGCACCTAGAGAAGGCCGTCAGAGGTACGCGTGCGTGCGTGCGTGCGTGCGTGCTTGTCTTGCGCTGACTGGGACACGTCCTGCAGACGGCTCTCTGAGCTTCAAGCCTACGATCTCGGGCAAGCGTCTCAAGTTCCACGAGTACAAGGCGCCCGGGGCCGCCAGCTCCACGGTGACCGTGCTGGCCGCGAAGCCCGAGAGCTCGGCCGAGACCCAGTACGAGCTGCTGCTCAAGCAGCAACAGATCTTCCTGCAGTACCGCCTCGACGAGAAACAGCACAAGGTTGGGCTTAGGCTTAGGCTTAGGCTTAGCCTTGTCAGTGGCCGTGCGATATCCAGTTTGTTGGGAATACCCAGATTGTAGACCAGATGAAGCTCTGGAATTGTTTGCGGGGAAAACGCACAAAGAACAGCTCCATAGTGTGATCTGGATTCTGGAAGACTTTTTTGGGCTTCTAAGCTACAACAACCGTGACCTCTACACTAATACCCCACCCATCGACACGTACATATATTCTCAGCCCTGACAATGAATTGACATGAAATGAATAGCCCTGACAGCCTGAATTGCAGGCCGCGACCGCGAGCATGCAGCAGCAACAGCAGCATCCAGAGGAGATGTTGGTGTCGTCCAGTCAGGACTACTGCCAGGCCGCGATCTCGGAGGGCGCGGGCAAGCTCGAGCCCAAGACGCCCGTCTCCTCCTCTTGCTCCCAGAATAGTCCTGCAGCCGCTGCGGTGGCCAACTCGAAACTGGCTGACATGAAAGTCGCAGACCTGAAGGTATTGATTTTTGTCGAATTTATTTTGGTTTTTTGACGAATTGTCCACCCCACGTAGGCCGAGTGCCGGAAGCGGAACCTGCCGGTGGCTGGGCCCAAGTCGAACCTACTGGAAAAGCTGCGGCCTTTTGAAGACGCCGTCTTCGCCCAGTACCAGCTGCGCAAGCTCACGGAGCAGCAGCAGCAGACGACGACAACCGCAGTGTCGACGGTCAAGTCCCCGTCCATGCTACACCAGCAGCAGCAGGGGGCGTGCTGCAAGCAGGGTGCGCGGCTGGGTACCGCTCGTGAGCAACCCCCTGCACCGGTGTCGACTGCAGGCCCGTCCACGCCGCCCGGCGGCTCGACGACCACCACCACCGACTGCTCGTCGCGCAACAGCGCCGCTTCGTCCTCGGCCTCGGACCCGTTCAACAACGGCAATTCGGCCACAGCCGCCGTCCTCGGCCCGGGAGGCGACTCTCCAGCCTCCACCGGCTCGACCAGTCTCGTCAAGCGCGACTTTGGAAGGCTCAGTCTGAACCTGCCCGCGCCCGCAGGCCTGCTGGACAGGGCTTCGCAGGACGGGTGAGCGTGGACGCGCGCCAGCACGCGGCACGCACGCACGCACACGCTGTGCGTTCAGGTCGTCGCTGGCGGCGGTGCTGTCGGAGCACGAGGCCCGGCTGCGCTGGCAGGCGGCCAGGATCGGCGAGCTGCAGGCCGAGCTCCAGAAGTCCCAGGACGACCTCAGCGGCCAGCACCGGCTCATTCGCGCCGCCTGGAGGGCGCAGCAGCAACAGCAGCAGACGGCGATGACCGATGACGACGACTCGCCGACGTCGTCCTCGTCGGCAATCGCTGCGGCGCCGCCGCTTTTCGGCAAGCCGTCGTCGACCAGCGCTCCGGCCGGCCTGGACGGTGGAGCCCTGGTCGGATGAGTGACCTATTCGCCGTGGCGCTGCACGCGCTCACGCACGCTGGCGCTTCCAGGGCCCGTCGGACACGCGTCGTCGTCAGGGCTCGGCCACGGTCGACGACCCGATGCAGGAGCAGCAGCAGCAACAGCAACGCCAGGAGCTGCTGCGCTGCATGGACACGTCGCAGCTGAACAAGTTCCACATCCAGCTGTTCGTCCAGCACCGCCTCCAACAGCAGAAGATGCAGGAACAGCTGTCCGTCCACCACGAGCAGCAGGCGACCCACCAGCGCCTCAAAGAGGAGTCGGCCACGCACTCGGCAGTGGGCGAGGTGGTCTCTTTCTCTGGGCCCTTGAACCGGTTTAGCGTCGTGAGTGATGTTGCTGCAGGTGAACCGCTTGTTGCGCCAGGACCCCCGGGTGGCGCTGCTCATGGTGCAGCTGCTCAAGCGCTTCCAGCAGGAACGGCTCGCCGCCAACAGTGCCAGCGCCGCGACTGGAGAGCAACCGCCAACCGAGACGGATGGTGACCAGCGCCGACGGCCCTCGACCGCGGCCAGCAGCAGTTGCGGCGCCGGCGCCTCCCACTCGTCGTCCTGGCAACTGGTCGACGCGGCCGACTGCGCCACCGACCAGCACATAAACGAACAGCAGCAGCACGCCAGGGCCAGCTCCGAGGGCGACCTCCTCGAGGCGAACGAGAGCCGTCGGCGCGGCCCCGCGCTGTCGACGGCCCCGCTGCCTCGGCAGGCGTTCGGCTCGGCAGCGGCTGCAGGTCGGAAGGCGGCCGCGGCGCCCTACAGAAAGAAGGGGTCGGCAACCGGCGTTGCCTCCGCTAGGTGAGAGGCTCTTTGGGCTCTTTGCGCCAGTAGGCAATGCGCTCTGTCGCCGTCAGGTCGGTGCCCTCTTCCCCTGTCGACGAGTCGCCGTCGGCCGGCGGTCAGAACCAGTCGGCGCCGACCTCTCGACCCAAGGCGGTCGTGACGACGTCGACGTCGCATCCAGCGCACAAGTCGTCCGTGTCGTCGTCGTCGTCGTCAAGCGGCGGCGGCGGCGGCGTCCGCCGACCGGTCGCCGCCATCGACGATGACATCTTCCAGAAGGTTCTCCAGAAGGCCGACGGCCGACTCGCCGACGCTCCCCTGGCCGGAGTTGGCGTCGTCGACGGGCACGCGCCCGCCCCGCAGCCGCCACTACTCCCCGCGGCCCCGCTTCCCCTGCTACCGGGCTGTGACCAGCTCCTCCAGCCGCCGGACACCAGCCAGCATGGGCCCGCCGTTGTCTCCATCGGCCAGTGGGACACGGACGCGCACGCGCCGCCGCAGCCGACGGTGGCGACAGCCGCGTCGGCAGCGGGCGGCGCCTACTACGACGCGTCGACGGCTGTGGTGGACGACAGCGAGCTGGACGAAATACTCCGCTCGCTGCACAGCGACGACAGTCTCGGAGGTGAGAGTTAAACCGGCGTGATTTTGCATCTGTGGTGACTTTGAGAGGGCGAGACAACGTTCCCAAGAATTATGGAGTGAGCCCCAGGTGTGGGTGTCAACTTGGAGGGGGGGGGGGGGTGGGGGGGTCACCCACCATTTAGAGGTATGGGAGGGGTGGTCGCCTGAAAGCGACTTTTGAAAATGAAAGTCGGATCATATCGATTTTTAGACCTCATGCAGTCGACGGCGACGACGCCGTTCAATGGAAATCGGCGTCAGGAAGACGCCGCCACGTTCCCTTTCGACCCGTTCGCCGCGCAGTTCGCACCCGCAGACCCCGTCGAGTGGGCACCCGCTCGACAACCGCAGCCGCCCACTCATGTAAGTTCATCCGGTGGCGATCTCAGCTTACGCGTGTAAGCATTTGTAGCTGCCCCTCGCGCCGCACTTCCACCCGCTGGATCAGCAACAACTGCAGTTCCAGCAGTACGCCTACGCGCCCCACCAGCAACAGCAGGCGCCACCCTCCGCGTACCTGCATCAAAACAGCGGTATTTCGGTGTCGTTTTCCTGCGTAAGCTCTAACCGAACTGGCTTTCTTTTAGCCCCCGATCCGCTAGGGGAGCCCCTCCAGACGCCCGTCTGCCAGTTCGATTCGACAGCCGTCGGCATGGATTGGTTCAATCTGCCTGCGGACGAGTTCGTTTTGGACAGTCGACTGCAGCCCCCGGCCACGCCTCCCTACCGAAACAGTACCAATCCCCTCTTGGCTGGCCACGCCCCCTTCCTCCTGGACGACCATCCGGCCAATCAGCAGTCGCTGGCTGCTGTAGACTTCGACTTTTGAACAATTTCTTCGAGAATCAAGCAAACTGGTAGTTTGTTTGTTTGTTCCTCTCTGGTTTGGAGACCGGTTATTGTAGCGGAGAACCATTCTGCGGAGACAACGTTCCAATGTGCCGAGAAATATACACAGACACAGGCCTCTCTAGCAAAATAGTGGGACGACGCGATAGTAGGTTGTGTGCTGGACATGTAGGCGGATGGACAAGTGGACGCGCGCTATTTCGGTGCGTTGTAGCGACGGTGTAGATTGACATGGTAGAAGTGGGGAACCGTAGCGACTACTTATTCTACTCCTATTCATGCATGCATGCATGTACGTCGAATCATGGGAGTGCCATAGCGTCGAACCCTGCCTGCAATTTGAAGTTGCCCCACCCCAGCCGAAAAAATGATCCAATTCCCCCCCCCCCCCGCATTCTTTTTGCAATGGAGTTCTACCAAAAGTAAAAGTGCTTATCAATTGTAGATAATCCCTCGCCAGGAACCGCCGTCAAACTAACTTATCGGTGTTCTCACCCCCACCCCCCCCCCAAGGTTCGCCGTCTCGTTATGGCTAGTGCGTGGCGCGTGAATTGGTTTCGAGGGGTTTGTTTTTCCGCTGTTGCTGTGATGAATGGTGCCTCGTTGTCACGCCAAGTTCGTACATGCTCTACTGTACATGTAGGTGAGTAGGTACAGTACGTTTCCAGTCGCGTTTCTGCCGCAACTTGATTAGGTTACGGTAGCATAGAAACCGGTGTGTGCGGTATTGTAGGGGGGAGAAACAAAGTGCCCACTAGAAGGTGCCAAAAGCGATTAAGCATTCTGCTCCCATGCGCGTACGTTCCTCTGTTGTTATACCGTATTCTATTGTGGTGCGTCCGTGGGTTGTCGGCGCGAATTGCTTGAATTGCGCGTTTGACAGTACCTTCCCAATTGGTTAAATATGCGTATGCGACTGTGTGGTGGCGAAACGGCCAAGTTTATGGTGAAAAGTGGGGAATGCCGAATTGACGCCATTTTGGTGCGCTTTCCAGACTCGGTGTTTTCTTTGCACTGGACTTTGCGGAGGCGTAGTGCTGTGAAGTCGCTGCTCTACGCGTGTTAATTAAGGCGGCTGCGTTTCTAGAGTTGAGAAAACGTGGCCTTTTTTCTGGCTATGTTAGACAGAGAGTTGTTCTTGGTTTTGTATTCCAGCAACGCGTGCGCGTGGTACAATGTTTGAAATAACTATTGTGGTGGCCATGAAATATCATCGCGTAGGCGCGTGCCGTGTGACCTGTTGTGAGCGCCGACTTTTTGTGCATGCGCCGCAAGTAGCGCGCTTTCATTCCGAGTAAAGGCGCTCTTCTAGCACCGCATGACCGCAGTGTCAAAAACGCACACATCGGGAACATTTTGCGAATACCGTAAACTCTATAATCCCCCCTTTGGCTAATTGTTTCGTCCGAGCTTTCGGAAGGTGTATTTTTGG
Organism: Paralinhomoeus sp. GSCO2_6; assembly: GCA_030248085.1. NCBI lineage: Eukaryota > Metazoa > Nematoda > Chromadorea > Monhysterida > Linhomoeidae > Paralinhomoeus > Paralinhomoeus sp. GSCO2_6. Next base: position 152,549 of record JASAMY010000645.1, read on the forward strand.
GGGGGGGCAAATTATAGGGTTTACGGTAGATCTCACCTTCTCCCGCAAATCAGTGTCGAGGGAGAGCCACCGCCCAAACGTCAGTCATGTGTTGCCAACCAAATCGCATTGACGCAATTCCACCATCGTATCGTGGCCACGCGAAAGTCGCCGTCATGAGTGCAAGGAAAATCAGTGCAATTAGAATGAATATGGTAGCTATGTAAAATAATTAAATACTTACTCCTACCTAACATTCAGATACTGGGAGTATTTATTTTCAGTTAATAAATGAGCGTTTCGCACTGGGCAGAGCTCTCAACTTGGATTTTGCGTAAGCGTTGAACGAGATTCTGTGTGGACTCTCTGGATCCACTAAACGCCTCGTAAGTAGGTACTGTATGTCGGTTCATGTATTATGATTCACCCGTGAGGCGGTGGCGGCGCATATTTTGCGAGAGGCCATGTGCTGGGCTGGATTGAGCGCAGAGATTCAAAATCGACGCAGCCTCGTGTCGTGGACGTCGTGGGAGGCGCGCTCACTGTCTTGCCATGGGCGGAGAGATGGCTGGGACAGCGCTGCTGGCTGTCACGCACGCGACGCGGCGGCCAGCTCCGCGGCCGGCGCGTCTGCACATGCGTAGGTAGAATTGAGGCGTGGCGGCGGCGTCGATGCTCGGCCATCGGCCCAGGCTGGCTCCTGCGCCCTCCCTCCTCTCCGCTGCGTTACTCACCCCACCGACCAACGAAGGGCCGCCCACGCACAGCACAACAGCCTCTATTGAATACAGTGCGTGCGTGCGTTGCCTTTCTCCGTATACAACGAGGAGAGAGAGAGGGACGAAAATCAATCGAGAGAATATGTGGTGCAGTCGAGGAAGTCAAAAGAAAAACTGCAGTGCAGATGAGGCAAATAAGGTTAAAGCTTTGAGCGGTTTTTGGATACTCCCACTACTGCTAAGGTCAAGCTACAGTAGCTCAACGCAGTCCTAACAGAGCTTGTTTGTCACATGCTACGGTAAGTGTGCGCTAAAACTTCACTCCAAAATGAGCTGGACCTAACGCTCTGTGGTTCTTGGGATGGCATTTCGCAAACGTTCCAGTCATTTGTGCCTGAGGCTGAAAAGACATCATGTCAATAAAATGGACTACTATGTGAGCCACTGACCAGCCTCCACTTGCGCTCAAAACAACAACCTGAGTCTCATAACACTCTAAGAATCCTGCACCCGTAAGTCAAATAAAATGTAAAAACTGGTGCAAAGCTTGTGACAGCCTAGCATCGGTTCTTTTAGCCGTGTTGCCAACTGGTGCCAGTTCGACTAGCCGCTCGCCTCGCCGCGCTTCTTGTCGTGCTAACAGCGCAGGAGACCACCACGCGATCCTAACTGATACAATATCGCGATCGGCCAGTCTGATCTCGACGGGCGAAACATCTTGCTGATCATCTTCGTGTTCGTCGTCATGGGCCTGCTGCCATCCTGCTGGCCGTCGTGCGGCTTCTACTGCTGCTGCGGCTGGCCGCAGGCGGCGCGCGGCATCAGCAACCAACACGCGGTCGAGCTGTTCGTCCGCTTTGCTATCGCCCCCAAAAAGCTATTGTCTCTGCCTTTCTTTACTGTGAACTTTTATGAAGGAGGTGGAGCTCGTCGTGACGTAAATACCCCATTAGTGCCCCTCCCCCTTGTATGATAGCATAGTGCAGCTCTTGTCGTGCCCCGGGGTACGAAATCATACCGCTGAAAACATACGTAGTGCCCCCTGTGTCGCTGGAGGATTTATAGTGCATTCGAAAACTTCCATTCGACATCAGTACGCACAGGCCAACGCTACTAAGGACAAGCCGCGCGCGGACAGAGAGTGGTTCACGGCCTCACACAGCGAGCGTCATCCAGTTCCCGCAGCGTGTCGATTGATCGCATCCCTTCCTGCGTCGCGTTCGTCTGCCGCCTTCTCCTACCTTTGCCGTTATGTGAGACTCTCTGTGTCAACAAATGAAGGCCACTCGTTGCCACGTCGTTACTTGATGTCTCCTACTCTACCTATCATTGTTTTGATAGGCACGCAAAAGTGCTATCGTCGTGAACGAGCGTATTGCTGGGTTACCCGAGTAGCTTCGAAGGAAAGTGAGCAGTCACACAAGTACAGTGTACATACCATATGTACCAGTGTACATAGGAGATGCGGAGTTGGAAAGCGTTGCGGGACCACAGATCCTGTATCTGCGATTGTCGTAGAAACACAGACATTAAAACAGTCGCTGATCATTGGAGACGCCTACACCGACAGTTTCCACAAGGACAGACAGCCGCTACGGACTCAAGATCAGATGCGATACAGTGCGACGACTCTTCACGCATCCGCTATCTACAGAGCGGACAACTAGGTATACTATCGCTGCTTGTATGTATGTCTGCATACATCTAGGAGTTGTTGTCGCGTCGCTGCTGCTCTAAAGTCAGCGCCCTCTGCTTGTTGCTGAGTTTGTCGCGCGCGATGAACGGCTCTTCAGCGACGTAGATGAAGTGGGCGAAGAGCCACATGACGCTGATGGCGGCCGTCAGGGCGACGAGCACGTACCAGGCGGCGGCCCGGAAGCGGGTCGATCGTCCACTTGAAGATCTCGTTCAGCAGCAGGTTCTGTAGCAGACTCCCAAAGGTCAGCATGACGATCAGCGTAGCGAACAGCTTCCCCAGCTGAACGAGAAGAGCTCTAGCAGCACCGTGCATATTTCTTTTTTGAGGGGGGGGGGGGGGAGGGGACGAGATGCGGTTGTGCGGCGAGCGGGCAGAACCCCACAATGGAGAATATGTGCACAGCCACCGGATAGTACAGCCACCTTTAGCGCATTGTGTAGCAACGCAATGCCGAATGATGTGGCCTTCGCTTACCTCATCAGGTTCAACAATCTCTGTGATGATCTTGAGACTAGCTCCGCCCATGGATGTCACCGCATCGAATGGTATTTTCATGTAAAACTGAAGGCAATGCAACGGGTGGGTCAGTGATCGGTTCTAACCAAGGAAGATAGGAAGATAGGAATTCTCACGTGCCAGGTCTCGGTCGCCAGAGCAGCGATCAATGCCGACGCTACGCCTCCTATGCAGCCCGGAGACGCAAGGATCGTGTAGCGAACTCGTAATACTTTCCTCAGCAATAGGGCACCTATTCACGTTCGCCCAGCATTGCTGCAGAAGAAAAAATCCGACCGTCTTCCACCGCACAAAGCTGTTAACAAACGACAGCCCTACCCGCGAGAAAGTTGTACATTTGGTAGTTCGCGCGTCGTTCATCGACCACTCAAATGGCTTTCTCAACGTGTAGTTGACGAGAAAAGCTATTAAAATTTAAAGCGAATAAATTAAGAGAGCCTTCTAGGCGTGCGTGTGTGTGTGTGTGTGTGTGTGTGTGTGTGTGTGTGTGTGTGTGTGTGTGTGTGTGTGTGTGTGTGTGTGTGTGTGTGTGTGTGTGTGTGTGTGTGTGTGTCGCGCTAGGCGCACGAACTTTCCTCGATGTTGGCGGCGGAGAGCTCGATGACGCGTTGGACGATGGTCATGATGAGGAGGCAGCGGCGCCAGCGGAGCCTCGGGCGCGCCGCGCATTGCCCGCACACCCCCTGCAGCGTGCAGCACCGCGCGACGCAAACCCTTCGCCGCCTCCGCGCCGCCCACCGCGAGCGCCGACTGCGCGCGCACGCGCGCCGTGCCGCTGACCTCGACGCGCTTCTTCCTGCCAACAGCAAAAACAACGCTAACCGTGCGTGCGTGCGTGCGCGCGCGCGCGCGTGCGTGCGTGCGTGCGTGCGTGCGTGCGTGCGTGCGTGCGTGCGTGCGTGCGTGCGTGCGTGCGTGCGTGCGTGCGTGCGTGCGTGCGTGCGTGCGTGCGTGCGTGCGTGCGTGCGTGCGTGCTGTGCGTGCAGTGCGTGACGTTTCTGGCTCCGTTTCTGGAAAAGTCCGGCGCGTCAGGCCAAGCCCGAACGAATGCATGAACGCCATGACGGTGGCGTTGACGATTCTGAGTTTATCGATTGCTATGAAAAGCTCGTCAGAATTGCAAGGATGCGCACTGTAAGG